>JAMKQA010069749.1:0-24094 GCA_024699735.1 Posidonia australis | reverse complement strand
AAAGCAAAGCTTGGATCGAATTTTTTACAACTCACTTTGATCACTCAATAGAATATGACAATATGAAGGAATGGGTGAGTTTAGAACTACATATGGACCTCTATTTATAATGTTACAATTTTGCCTAATTGGGTCTAATGACTAGTAAATCTGTAATTTACTGACGAAGATTCGGTATACTGTTTTTGACCGGTCGACCGAAATTTACAACGGTCGGGAAGAAACGGTCTGCCGAAAATATTTCGGTCTGTCGAAATGTCAGTTTGCTCCTTTGGTCCCTGATTTTCGGTGTGCCGCTTGATCTGCCGAAATTTGCTGAAACGGTATTCCAATTTGGACCGGTCGATCGTTTTTCTGGTAGCTTTGATTTCTTTGAATTTCGGTGCTCCGAGTGATGTACCGATTTTTCCTGAATCGGTATACCAATATATTTCGGTATGCCGATATGCATATAAGCTACAAAAATCTTCTATCTTTGCATATGAGTCTGATTACATTCATAAATGAATATTATGCTTTTGTAAATGCTTTTCATATTTTCTTAAGTGATTAATAGCATTTAATTACATTTCAATTGTTATCATCAAAACATACTTATAGATTTTTTCAACAAGAAGCTCTAGAAATGAAAGAGAAAGCTCAGGTGAACCAAATATCCGACTAGGTTCCTTGGTGTAAAGGTTACCAAATGGTGGGTCATGTGATGGAGGAATGTCCCTCATTCATGGGTCAACCCACTTTCGAGCCTAAACAGTTACATGCTACTTTTCAAAGGCCTGAAAATGACCCATATGTCCCCACATACAATCGGGATGGAGAAACCATCCAAACTTCTCATGGAACTAGCAACCTCATCAAAGAGGTAATCATTTTTCTTTCTCCCAAGGTCCTCCACAATATTCAAATCATTTTAGGTCCAATCAACCGGTCTAACAGAACCTTCATGTAGGAACACAATACAATCCTCCCCCTCTAGGATTTCATAACTTAAAAAGAAGACTGAGCATCCTTGAGAAAGGCGTGGAGGCCCTTCTCAAAACTAATTCCCAGGCCAACCAACATAACTGCCAACACACAAACTATAGTATGAATTGAAATGCAATTAAGTCGGTTAGCCACGTTTGTAGGAGATAGAGAAAAGGAAACCCTGCCCAATCAACCTATACCCAATCTTAGTGGTCAAAATCAAAACCTTCAAAGCGTTGATGTGGTCCAAGACAACCAAATTAACTAAATCAACCAAGTTAATGCTATCATATCCCTAAGATCTGGTAAAAAGTTTAGCAATCACATCGACATACCTAATTATGTTATTCAGACTAAGAAGAACTCATCTTCACATTCGATTTCACCTATCCACTCAGGTCAGTCTGAAGAGCCTGAGGGTTATGAAGGACTCAACCCGGACATTAGGCCCTCCACTAGTCCACCCATTGAGGCTACTCAAAAGCCTACTGCCCCATTTCAAAATAGGTTGAAAAACAAAAAGGAATCAGCACAAATGGAGAAAATTCTGAAAGTTTTTAGATAGGTCAAGATAAACATTCTCTTTCTAGATGCAATCCAACAAGTCCCTACGTATGTCAAATATCTCAAAGGCTTGTGTACTAGAAGAAAAAACCAACTAATGTATCTAAGAAAATTTTCCTAGCAGCCAATGTTAGCTCCATTCTGACAAACCAATTGCCTATGAATTACAAATATCCAAGAAGTCCCACAATATCATGTGCCATAAGCAATACCAAGTTTGATAAGGCTTTTCTAAATTTTAGGGCTAGCATTAATGTGTTACTATATTCAGTATATTAGTAACAAGAGCTAGGAGAAATGAAAAAAAATTGAAGTGATCATATAGTTAGCTAATAGATCTTTAAGGACATCGATGGGGATGGTTGAAGATGTTTTAGTCAAGGTCAAGGACTTTGTTTATGCTGTAGATTTTGTAATCTTGAAAATCTAACTCCTGACCAACCTCAAAGGCTAGATTCCTGTTATCCTAGGTCGATCATTTCTTGCTACTTCCAATGTCCTAATTAATTGTTGGAATGGTTCCATGAGGTTAAGTTATGGAGACCTGAAAATTACATTGAATAGTTTTAATTTAGATAACAAATCAAGGTAGGAATCAAATGAAATATTTGAAGTTAACTTGATTGAGGATTTTTCATAGGAAAAAATCAAACTTGACTTGCAAGTCTAATGGTTGAATCCAAAAGAACATTTGAGGATGAGTTAATGATTATTGATGAAGCTAGTGGTTCAATCCAAAGTAAAACTCGCAAGTCTAATGGTTGACACACTCCTTCTCTCGAGCCTATCATTACTGAGCCCAAACCAATTCTTAAGCCATCCACATTGGAGCTCAAACCTCTTATGAAAAACCTCAAATATGCTTACCTAGGAAACCAGACCCTTGCTATCATCATTATAGCCAACTTCTCTCGACAGTAAGAAGAAGAATTGCTGACCGTCCTTAAGGAAAACAAGGAATTCATAGGTAAATCCATATGTATTAGCTCAAGTAGTTTGGAAGTAGAAACAATGTCTTTACTCTTGAATGATGATTTAGTTTGTTTTCCAAACTGACATGCATCACATAATTTATCCTTTTTGAAATCAATTTTTAGTAGTCCTATTACAAGATCACTTTTGGATAACTTAGAAAGTTGTCTCATATTGGTATGGCCAAGTCTTTTATGTCATAACTAACATTAGCGGAATAAGTTCAATAATTGTTCAACATAGGATCAATTTGACAGAAAAGGCTCAACCAGCTAGAGACCCATAAAGGTAGTTAAATCCAATCATGATGGAAGTGGTCAAGAAAGACATATTGAAATGTCTTAATAATGGGATTATTTATCCCATCTCTGACATCTCATGGGTTAGCCATCTTCAAGTAGTTTCAAAGAAATTTGGAGTTACTGTAATCCAAAATAAGAGCAATGAATTGATCCCCACTCACATACAAATCGATTGGCAAGTATGCATTGATTATAGGAAGCTTAACGCAGCAATTAGGATATACCACTTCCCTTTTTCGTTCATTGACTAACTGTTAAAGTGATTAGTTAGATATGACAATTACAATTTTATTGATAAATATTCTGATTGTAACTAGATTTCCATAACTCTTAAGGATCAAGAAAAGACCATATTTTTTGTCAAAGTAGACTACCCCCACTGAGTTGTGAAAATTAAAAATTGAAAGAATGGAGAAGTTTTAAAAGTTAATTGTCAATGTCTCAACCCATTCTTAGAATTATCCACTGAAAAAGAAGGTAAGGACATGGTTCTTCATGATCTTCAGTATCTTGGGTAAGTAGTGGTCATATCATATATATATGTATAAATTGTATATAACATTTCTTTTCTTAGCAGTAGAAGCACTCCATCTCGAATTTAGTATCATTGTTATAATTTTAATTTATTCTATTAATTATATCATTTATTGCATACATTAAGGACAATGCATAATTTAAGTACGGGAAGAGTCTTCTCTGTGTCTTTTTCGTTTTCTTTAGTTGTTGTGTGTTTTTTTCTCCTTAAAAAAAAGCTTCTTTGTGTCTTTTTCATTTTCTTTATTTTTTTTTTGTTATTTGACTTAATTTTTTTTTCAAAAAAAAATAGCAAAAAAAAGTAAGAACTATCCATATTAGTCTAATCAATAAGAAGTAAATTAGTAACCAAGTGTTGAAATTCAAATGTAAGATTAAATAATTGAAAATTCTATGATTCAATGGTTAGAAACAAAATCTAAAAAATAACATTATCTGAAATATTGATAACTCATATGTACCTTATCATGCACTGTCACTCTAGTCCATAGCTGTGGGGAATAAAGAAAGACCTAAAACACCTTAGCAATAAAAAAAACTTTAAATATTGAGTAATTGGGTATCGTGCCTTAATAAGCATTAATATTCACATCAAAAGAAGATTAGAGGAAAAAAATATCAAGTAATCACTATGTAACTGAGTATCGTACCTTAGTAAGCATTAGTATTCACGTAAAAAGGTGATTAAAAGATAAAAAAGAGGGGAAAAAGTTTTGTATTTGAGGCCTTAGCTACTCGAGCAATTAAGTTCGTAGAGATGTCTTCACATCGGATAACTTAAAACCGTCTGGTTAGGGATCCACTAACCTAAAACTCACTAAATGAGTAGTTAAGAATAATGTCTAAGAAAGTAAGATACCAGTGAATAAAATAAAATTACTAAGGTGATAAAATTGAACTTGAAAATCTATGCTAAGGTCTATTTCACAAACACAAGGAACATATGAGTAATTTTTAAGAAAATAATGTGAAAAATAAGACGGAGCCTCTATAATGACAAGATGAGGATTCTCAACAAAGGTTAAATTAAAATATTAAGACATTAGGAAACTTTAGATCTTTTTAGTTGAGTAGGTTAATGTGGATATTATAAAATTTTCCTTTTTCTTTATTTTCCACTTTCTTTATTCCATATTTTTCTTCTAGGATTTTGTAAGTAGATCTACTGCAAACTCTCACGAAACACCACTCATCCACTAAGGCAATCTAAGAGTTCAAAGGCTTGTTGTATGTAGTAAGTGTAATAGTTATTTTTGTGAAAATGAGTTAGGATTTTCTTCTTTTTCTTATGTTAAAGTCAATTTTGCTGGAAGGCTAGCAAAAGATAGGTATAAGGGTGTTTGATTAATTCATAATTCATACATATTTTATTTCTATATTTATCTATTTTATATATAAATAATATTACTTAAGGGGTTTTATATAAATTTTGCAAGAACTACGACTTAAAAAGAATTTAGAGAAAAAAGAGGAGAAAAAAATAAAAGTGTTAGGAAAGAAGAGATTTTTGCATGGAAAATTATAATGCTACATTGAAAAGTCAAATGTACATTTTCCACATTTGTCAATATGGGAAAAATATCAGTTAACGAGTTGAAGAACTCAGAGTTCATCTTCCCTGACGTGGACGCGTCCTAGACGTCCAATTGCACAAAAAGTACCTCCCAGACTCCCGTGGATGATATTTTTGATCCAGTCTATTATCGTTACAATCTTTAGTTGAAAATATCTTATGTTTGAAATTAAAAGTCAAATTTTGTACTCAGATTTTTCTACGACGTAAGCAAGTCTCTGTAAGCTTATAAAAGGACCCATTGTGTAGATCTATAGGGACATCTTCTACCTACTAGGCTTAGAATTTTTCTCTATTATTGTGAAAGAGTTTCAAATGTTTTTTCCAGTTGTAATATCATGTTCTATTAATAAAATCAGGAATGCCTTGCTTGATTATAAAATTGGAATGGGTTAAGTTTTAGCTTGGGATAGGCTGTCAGTGTATTGAACGTCAGGACTAGGGCGTTCAACGTTGGACGCCTAGTTTGCAGCATCCTACATCACTATACAAAATCCTCATATGTTTCCTCTGCCATGGTAATTCGATTGTTTTTTAGTTTGTTGGTAATGCATGAAGAGGTCTGTTATTACACCCTAGCTCTATTTTGGTTCCCTGGTTAATGATAGAATAGAATGCATGCTAGGATCCATGATTTTGAGGAGAATTTTCATTGCAGGAGAGCTTTCAGTGTATTGAACGTCAACTCTGAGGCGTTCAACGTTGGACACCCAGGAAGGAACGTACAACACCATTGCCCTGTGTTCTCCTATTTTGAATGATTTAATTGATTAATGGTAGTTACTGAGATTGCATGTTGTAATATGTACATCTTAAGGTTGTTGGAAATCCTTTAGTGATTTTGGAATAATGAGCATGCTAGAATTAATAGATTTTAGTGCAGCATTGGATGTCAGAATGTGTACCAGCATTTAACGTTGAACGCCTAGTGTACCAACATTTAACGTTGAACGCCAGCTCTCCAGCGTTCAATACTCCTGACTATATTTATGCTAATATATGAGAATTAATTGATAAAAAAGAGACTTGATAATTGATAGCATGCCTTAATAATAATAATAACAATTTAGATGAGTAGCTTTAGCACGAGACTCTGGTCCGCCATACCGAACAGGTTTGGTACACCAATTTGCCTTCTAGTTTGGAATCATAATATTGGTTCAATCGATCGATAGATTTCAGTCTACCGAATCAGGCTCAAAATCTATTTAATGATGTTTTAAGTGTGACTAGTATGTAAATGTATATGGTGAGTATACATACTAATTTTAGAGAAATAATTTAATGAATACAATAATGATTAGGATAATCATTAGAATGGCTTTAGAAATGACCTAAAAAGAATTAGCAAAATTTCATTTAAGACATAGAAGTCATAAAAGACGATATGACTTAGAAGTAATAAGTCTCCTCCCTAATGGCCTAGAAAGAACAGTAGGGATCATAATGTAGTCCCTTAGTTTAGAGTCAGTTAGTTTGGTTGTAGTGCACTGAAGGAGTCGTTCAATGGCATTATCTAGTTCTGTTAAGCACTGATCTAGCTGTGCTTCTGAGGGACACGAGGCAGTAGATGTTTTACACCTTGGCACTAGAACATGGAAGTTCTAGTTAAGTTTGTTTGGACATCCAGTCTTGGAAACCTAGCAAAATTACGGGACTGTTGCTTTGGTTTTAGTATGATCATTTGAGCCTGACAGGGGAAGGCTTTAATTTGAACTATGATTTCTAGTTTTTAGCTTTGTGCCGCTTGGGCACGGTGTTTTGTAGCAATTCTAGAAAAGTATTCAAATGATTTTGAAATAGATTTTGAAAAGGGTTGCCTTGAGTTGGCAATTTTTCTCAAGAGCTTGAAAAGACTTCTAGAAAAGATTGGAAAGAATTTCTAAAAGAATTTAGCAAAGACTTGCATGATTTTGTAAAGATTTTGAAAGATTTTCCAAAGTTTTTGGTTGTTGAGGCTAAGAGATTGACGGGGTGTGTTGATATAACCAGGGGGTGTGACGACATCCTTAAGGTGGTTGGGCACGTTACCTAGGTTGAGTCTAGAGACCATGATACTGAGGTAAGTGTTCATCAAATCCTAGAGGTATGAGACTCCTAGATTGTCATTCACGAAGCCAAAGCTGAGGTCCTCGAGTCGAGGAATAGCTGGACTTGAAGGTATGAGACTCTTATTGTCTGGGTACAGAAGACTTAGGATACTGACTGTACACGGAGACACATGACAGCAAGCTAAGGGGTATGAGACCTCTGAGTGGCTTGACATGAAACCCTGGTTAGTACTGGTGCCGAGACTGAGACAGAAACTGTTAGGTGCTAGCAGGGCTTGGGTTGAGAGAGTACTCAGGTGTCTGGGCACACAAGGGCATCGAGAGGAGAAGCATCCCTGTGTTAGTTGAGTCAAAGACCAGTGTAGTCATAGTATAGAGAGGCCTATTGGTCGAGGCGGTGGTATGCCCTACACAAGGACTTTCACTGCGGTAGTACAAACATCGTTGGTCGCGCTTCGATGGACTACTTGTGGCCAAGTGTCGGTTGCTTGGTGTCGGGCAGCATGACACACCAGAGAAGCCTAGAAGCTAGTGTTTATCGAGACTTGTGTTTTAGGACTAGTTCTAGCTAGGACTTGTGTTTTAGGACTAGTTCCAACTAAGACTTGTGTTTTAGCCAGACTTGATATTTGTGTTTTGGACTGGAATCTAGTCTAAAAATTTTACAGAAAAGAAAAGTATTTCAAAAAAGCATGAGATTTTCCAGAAAAGAAAAATATTTCATAAAAACATGAGATTTTACAGAAAAAGAAAGATGTTTTAGAAAAGCATGAGTTTTTAAAAGAAAAGAAAAATGCTTGAATAATGAATGAGATTTTAAAGTAAAAAAAGAAGTGTTTAGAAAAAAAAAGGGGTTGTGCCAGTTTTGAGATTTACTTGTTGTTCGCCTGAGCATAAACTTGGTGTTTGTGTGGCACACTCCAGTGATTGTGACTTGATTTGGCAAGAGTGGCCACTTCAAGTAGAGTATCAAGTTTTGAAAAGTATGTATGAGATTTGAAAGAAAAGATAGATAATGGTTTTGAAAGTTAAGAGTATAATTTCGGGAAAAAAAAGAATAGAATAGTTTTCAAAGATATAATTTCAAAGTTGTGTTGCTTGTGGGGTAAAAGAGAGTTGTCCGAGGTTGTGTGCGCCATACAAGAGAGATGCCAGAAAAGTGTAAGTTTTAGTAAAGTATGTGTTGGGTGACCTTTCAATGGTCACTCATGTGCACAAGGTAAGAGTAGAAGTTTGCTAATACACATGAAGATAGAGTCAGTCGACCACACATCAAAGATTTTAGGTAAGTGTTTAGTTTATTTTAATTCAATTAATAGTATTTTTTTATTTAAGTTGATTAATGTTGGATTTAGTTTTAAATTGGATGCAAGTAATTGTTATAAGTAATTAAAAAAGGAAAAAATTATAACTAGATTTTGGTAACGGCTTAGAGTCGGGTCGTTACACTCTCACTTAGGGGTTGTCTTACATTGTTAAATTCAATTATATCTGCAATCCCTATATATCATCTTACTACTCTGAATTGAACATGAGATAAATACAATTCATAGAGGATTCCTTTGGATTTCAAACTCCTCTGGTGGACGATTCTATCACCTGGCCAAGTGGTAGGCTCTCTATAGGAGTAAGAAACAAGATAGCATGGGAATTCTCAACATTAGAAATTATAATAATGCTCTCAAATGTAAGCTTCTTTGGAACCTGATATCACACAAAGGCAACCTTAAATGGTCTCACCGTGTTAAAAGTAAATATCTCAACCAAAACAATTACGGGACAATCCTTAACTCTTCTTCATATAAAGCTTCTCCATTATGAAAGGAACTAAAATCTTATTTTGTGATTCTCAACACTTTTAGTTCCTATACAATACATAATGGTCATTCAATCATATTTTGAGAGAGTACAAGTCTCTACTCCCTAGTAAAGAATAAAAAATGGGCATTGGTTAAAATGCTACAATCCTTTAATGACAAGAGGGAAGGTGTATTTAACCATAGATCCCATAATCCTTTGTTGCAACTTCCCCAACTTAGCAGTCTGCTCCATTCAATTTCTCTCACTACTAAGGAAGATTCAGTTTCCTGGAGCTTATCTCAAACCCATGACTTTATAGTTAAAAGTTGTTATGATATATCGAACAATGGAGGGATGAGATCTATTTTTAAATCATGTATTTGGAAGATTTCATCTTATGTAAATTTAACTAAGAAAGTCTGATTTTCCAGAAGAAATAGTAAAACATATATATTTTCATTATAGTGCCTTCCAAGTTATTTGGAATTTTTACTTAAATAATGCTACAACTCATTTATCTGATATAAGTTTATCTTAAACTTTTACATTAAAATCTTACTTTAAATTTGAAACCAATAAGAAGAACCAGAATACCTTGGTTCTTGCAACATTATGGAATATTTGGTTGAATCGTAACAATGTTATTTTACGTAATGATAGAAGGGACGTCTCTTCAAATTTTCATAATATCTCGGTACTAATATTTTTTTTGAGATAGAAACACTGAACTCTAAACAAAGTGCTATTGTGTCTTCTACCTCAATAAACGTGAGAGTTATGCAGCAAAATTAGGACGTGCATCTTTATACTCAGGGGATAATTAATCAACCCAATGTTGATCTAGAATCCACCAGAAATGATCATCTGAACAAGTTGATTGGGAACGTTGAGAGGGGTGCTGGTGACACCTCATAGTTTATAATGACGTTCATCTTTTGCTAAGGATGATTATCTGCATATTCCTCATGTTAAAAGACTTGTACTAATCTGTGTTTGTTCAACTATTGATAACTATTTTGTATCTTGTTTTCTATCTCTACTTAGGACTATAACCATTTGTAAACATTGCTTTTGTGCGGGGCGTCCCTCCTCCGCCGCCTCCCTCCTTGTTCCACCCTTCCTCACTGCTCTGCGGGGAGCCTATGCCCAAACTCTGGGTGTCCCTCTCTCCTCAGCGGTCCTTCCTTCTCTGCCCTCCCTCCCTGCTAAGCGGGGAGCCTTTGCCCTACCTCTGGGCGTCCCTCCCTCTGTCGCCACTGCCCCCCCTCTGCGGTCCTCCCTCCTCCGCCGCCTCCTTCCCTGCACCGCCACGTCCCTCCCTCCAGGCTTCAGGCCTTCGAGGAGTGAGTACAATAAGTAGCAAGGAAGAAAGGGAGCCTTTGCCCAACCTCTGGGCCTCCCTCCTCCGTCGCCTCCCTCCCTGCTCCGCCCTCCCTCCCTGCTCCGCCCTCCCTCACTGCTCAGCGGGGAGCCTATGCCCAACCTCTGGGCGTCCCTCCCTCCTTAGTGGTCCTCTCGTCTCCGCCCTCCCTCTCTGCTAAGCGGGGAGCCTTTGTCCTACCTCTGGGCGTCCCTCCCTCTGTCACCGCCCCCCCTCTGCGGTCCTCTCTCCTCCGTTGCCTCCTTCCCTGCACTGCCGCGTCCCTCCCTCCAGGCTTCAGGCCTTCGAGGAGTGGGGAGTGGGGATCGAGGCCAGTGGCGCTCGTCGACGGGGTTGGGAGTGGTTGTATCGACGACGACCGGCTTCTCGTTGTCGCCACTTCTACAATGGGGAGAAAGCCTCGCAAGTATGCACCCCTCTGCCTATTCCTCTCGTGTAGGCAGTCTTTCCTTCTGGTTTGGCTTCTCGCCGTCGTCGACGATCGACTTCTCGCTGTCGCCACTTCCATAATGGGGAGAAAGCCTCATAGGTATGCATCCCTACTCTTCCACGGTCGTGAAACTTCCCTGTAAGCGGGGGGAGTTTTTTCGCTTCATGGTTTCTTCTAGGTAAGCTATGCCTTTCCTGGTGTTCTGAGGATGTGGCTGACTTGGATTTTTGAGTAATTACTTCAAATCAACCTCTAGTTGACTTGAAAAGAGAGATATTGTAGAATTTTCAGGGACTCTTGTATATCCTACTCTCTTACTATATTGGATATCATTGAACTAATGAACCCATAGATAGAATCTCTTGTTTCAGGATTTGAAAAGGATGCATTGCTGAGCTCATTATCTTCTATGTCTGCTGCATGGAATGCAAAATCTTACTATCACCAGAGGATCTTTCGAGGTCTCTCACCTTCAACCCTCGGTCGCATACATGTAAGACCCTTCCTTTGTCAATGATATGAGACAGTAAACATCCTGTTATATCTTGAAATATTGGAAAGTTCGATTTTAACATGTACTTATTGAGACAAAAACATTACCATGATTTCATTACCATTTTGTTTAAAATTCTGTATCATTTTGAACATATGATTCTCTTAGTGATATTTTTACTATTGGTATTTTTATTAATATAACTTACCGACACCAAAAAAAAAAAAAAAAACATTGCTTTTGTGCTTGTGGTGGCACTCATAATCCTAACCAAGCGTATTATCTGTAATATTTACCGTTTACAAAAACACGGTAGTGCAGTTGATTCATGAGGACCAGCCTCAGCAAGGCTACCGAATTAAAAAAAAATCAAAAAATCAAAAAAAAAGGAGGTACGAAACCCCTCTTAAACCCCAAAACCCAAACGAGTTCACGGTTCTCACTCCCTCACCAGCAATCGACCCACCATGGGCATGGCTGCTCTGTCCTCCAAACCCTTCTTCCACCTCCACCACCACCGGAACGCCGCTACCCTCCTCCCCTTCCGCCTCCTCTCTTTCGCCACTCCGGAGGAAGCCGCCGCCGAGCGCCGCCGCCGCAAGCGCCGTCTCCGCATCGAACCGCCGCTCTCATCCGTCCGCCACTCCCAGCCCCAATCCCAACCCCGCCCACGCCCCAACAACCCCCGCAACCCCACGGCCCCGAACCCCAACAACCCCAAGCTCCCCGAGCCCGCCTCCGTCCTCTCCGGCAAGCGCCTCGACCTCCACAACCGCATCCTAACCCTAATCCGCGAGAACGACCTCGACGAGGCCGCTCTATTCACCCGCCACTCCATCTACTCCAACTGCCGCCCCACCGTCTTCACCTGCAACGCCGTCCTCGCCGCCCTCCTCCGCCAGTGCCGCCACGCCGACATGCTCTCCCTCCACCGCTTCGTCACCCAGGGAGGCGTCGCCCCCACCGTCGTCACCTACAACCTCCTCTTCCAAGCCTACTGCGACGTTCGCAAGACCGACACGGCGCTCGAGCACTTCAAGATCTTCCTCAACGACTCCCCCGTCAACCCGTCCCCCACGACGTACCGGATCCTCGTGAAGGGGTTGGTGGATAATGAGAAGCTCGATCAGGCTGTGGAGATCAAGAACGATATGATTAGCCGAGGGATTTGCGCACCGGACCCGATCGTTTACAACTTGCTTATGTCCGGGTTTGTGAAGAACAAGGACCCCGAAAAGGTGCTGGCTTTGTTCGAGGAATTGAGGGAGAAGCTTGGGGGAGAAACAGTTTACGACGGGGCGGTCTATGGGAACTTGATGAAGGGATATTTCAAGAAGGGCATGGTGGAGGAGGGGATGGAGGTTTATAGAGATGCTCTAGGGGTGGATTCTAAGGTTAGGTTTAAGGCAGTGAGTTATAATTCGGTGTTGGACGCGTTGAGTCGGGATGGGAAGTACGACGAGGCGATGGATTTGTTCAATAGGATGATGGAGGAGCACAATGCACCGAGGAGGATTACGGTGAACGTCGGGAGTTTTAATGTGATGGTGGATGGGTTCTGCGCGCAAGGGATGTTCGATGAGGCTGTGGAGATGTTTGGGAGGATGGGTGAGAAGAGGTGTGTTCCTGATACATTGTCGTATAACAATCTGATTGATCAATTGGGCAGGAATGGGAAGCTTGCCAGGGCAGAAGATCTGTATAAGGAGATGGGCGAAAGGGGGATTAACTCGGATGAGTACACATATGTTCTTCTTATTGAAGCTTGTTTTGAGGAGAACAGGGCTGATGACGCTGTTGGTTACTATGATAAGATGTTGGAAGCAGGATTGAGGCCTAATGCTGCTGCATATAATAAGTTGATTGCGGGAATGGTGAAGGCTGGTAGAATCGATGAGGCACAAGGGTTCTTTACTAAGATGCTGGAAAAGGAGGTGAAACCAAACATTGGTAGTTATGATATCTTGCTGCGGGCATACATTGAAGCAGACGTGTTGGAAGAAGCACTCAAGACATTCAAGGATACGCTGATGGACGAAGGAGTGGTTATGTCGGAGGAGATGAAAGAACTAATGGCTGAGACAATGAGGAAAAAAGGGAGGGAGGAGGACTTGGAGAAGTTGTACAAGGACGTAGAGAGGGAAAAGGCCGAGGCTTTGGCGAGGGCAGAGGAGGAGAGGGCTAGAGCTGAGGCTGCGGCTAGGGAGGAGGAGGAGAGAAAGAAGGCCGAGGCTGCGGCCAAGGCTGAGGCTGCAGCAAGAGCAAGTCGTGCTACCATAGAGGCAATCCTCGGAAAGAAGAAATCATCAACCGAAGAGGAAGGTGAAGTAGTTCAAGCATCTGAGAATGCTGATTCTACTGATGGTATTGCTGTTGGAATGGAGACTGATAGCGCCTCGGCGGAAAAAACAGAAGACAAGGTGCTGTCTGTGGCAGATGGTAAGGATATTGACTTGGCCAAGGAGACTGGGGACGGCAGCATGCTCTCTAAGGCAGATAATACTGAATTAGCTGATGAGGGTGCTGATGAAAGATTGGGAAGCAGCAGCGGATCAACTGAAGATACGGAGAAATTATCTGAAGAAGCAATGGTTGGGGAAGAGCGCATCTGAAAGGTATCAATGTAACGGATTTCGGATTGATTCACATTCTTTTGCGATCCATTCAGGTCCCTGGCATGCCTTGCTTATCCGTAAGAATGTTCAGTATTGCGTCCAAGTATGAAAAATATTGGACGAAATTCTACTTGAAAGTTGCAGGTCTCTTAGGTTATACATCTACTATATACCATTTAGAACTGTTTTTGATTAGCTTTATTGTTCCCACAGCAGTCTCTATGTGACTGACTGATAACACATACTGCGTAGTATTTATTATTAGTCTAGTTATAATTGGGCTTATATCTCATTCCTTGTGCCAAAGCATGAGCATGGATCCTCATCACTAGTCCCTTGCAGGAGTCCAGTCTCAGTATGTGATTCTGATCAACTTGTAATATGGAAGTCTCTTTCTGTACGCTCCACCATTGTTCCTTTGTCTAATAAGTTGGTCTATTATCTGGGAGAAACTTGTTTCTGTTGCTCCCCTAAATGCTGTTTCTTCAAAATGCTCCTGGATTCGGCATCACTACCTATTTCTGAAAATTTAATTCAAATAGTGAATGATTTTCGTATACCGGAGCATTGTAAAGTTTTTTTTTGATATCGGTATGCATATATTATAAAGTTATGCATATATTGTAAAGTTTCACTCCTGACAAATTGTACCATGGTAGTTGGTTCGGAGCATTGTAAAGTAATTTTAAATAAGTTTGTCATCGTGAGAGGAAAACTCCGTTGAAGAAAGAATGAACATCATGATAAAATTTAAAAAATCTCCTTCAAAATGAAAAATAAGCCCCTCTGTTTAATCCCCTTGATAGGACAATATAATTCTTTTTTAACAATATAAAAAAATATATGCACACTTTTAGGTGTACGTTTCTTTTAAAATCCACCCTTGATATATAATATCAGCTAAAGTGAGTCAGATTTTCAATTATTTGTGTGCAGATGTATGGTAGTCGTTCGCTTATGCTTGGTCGTGTGTAGCCGTAAGCCATTGGCGATTTAAATGAACAAGTAAAACGAAATTTTAGCTTGTTTAGTTTAACAAGCCAAGCTGAGCAGCTCAAGTCTAGCTCACGCACTACTAATTTACTTCTCTACATTCAACTAGAAAGTGGTAATGATGGGTCTGTCTGTACCTTAGAAACGAAAGAAAATAAAAAATATTAATTAAAGAGAAGTTATAACAAATAAAAATAAACGAAATTTATTTTTCATTTAATCAAATTTTTGATATTTATGTTTATCTGTTTCCATTGAGATTCTATTCTGTCTATAAAAATAAAAATTTTCTTAACTTTTATACTCTAAAAATAAACAAAAACTATTTTCTTTTTCAACAAAAACACAAGCCTCATTTAAAAAAGTAATCAAAGAAAAATTAATTTCTTTTTTTTTAATTTTCTTTAAATTCTAATGACACAAATCCTTCCTAGACGTTGGACATTTTCCAGTGTTATAATGTTGACATCTGATGTTATTTTGCGCTGATACCATGTTTTGCACTTCTTTTCCTTCACCAAAAGATATTGAGACAAATTTAAGAAAAATTATAACAAAAGGTAAACCAACAGAATGTGGAACACGTACGAGGAAGAAGAAGACATAAATACACCATGGAAAGAGGAAAATTGCAATTATGGTGCAGCGAACTGAGGTTGCTGTGAGCCTCAAACGTATTCAAAATCTCTAGGTAAGAGAGTTAGTAAATCAAATGTCAAGGCACAATTCTAACAAAATCGACTATGAAAACAGAAACAGAACTCACATTTCAAAAACAGCTACTATAGTTTTCTGATTGCAACGTTAAGATACGCAGAAATTATGGTCATTCTGAAAAGGGAACCAAACTAAAACAACCAAAAGAGTCCACCTTCTCAGGGCATTTAGACTTCAGCAATTCCTTTTTCAATTAAATTCGACATGGCACTGAAAATAGCCTTCTTGGCTTCTCGCTGGTACCATGATGGTATAAACTCTGTTCCATAACAGCTAAACAAGTTCTCTGCATAACTACATCACTATCATATCTCTGTACCAGAATCGTAATATTGCATATAAAGAAGCTAAGATCAAAGAGCATTATTCAATTGAATGATAATTTAATACAGTAAATTCACTCTTTTGCAAACGTTAAAGTACTCTTCTACAACAGATCACAGCAGAGATAAAATTGGTATGTTGTGAAAATGGGTAAAGGAGCCTGAATTGCAAATTTGCAACAGGAAAAAACCCTGGGAACTATCTATAAACAACCAGTGAGTTCAGCTGATAACACAAAACTACATGTGTACCAGGGGTGAAAGTCCATCACATGCAAAAAAGACGATTATGAATATTTTCTTCCTGCAATGCTCTTCTTAGAACTGATTATCGAATAGTGGACTATGGCATCTTGTATAAACTCAAGCAGTTATCTAGAAAAAGTAGCAGAGCAGAAGAAATTAGAAATCCAGAATTATTGTGTCCTCAATTTGTTGCATTATAGAGGTAAAAAATGCAAGCTCGATGTCTAAAGAACAAAAGTAAAAGTAATTAAATAAATGAACATGAAATACAACCAACATCAATTGATAGACAAAGTATTTACTAAAATTGCAGGCCAATGAGGCCGATAGCTTATTGCAAGGCTATCAAAATCTATTGTACCACCCTACGTCCCTACCTTCAACGGCTTCAAGGACAGAATAAAGGACTTTAAGTTGCTATCTGTAATTCCATGATATGAAAGTCAGAAGAGGGAATACCATTCCGAATGTGGAGAAAGTACATTTTTGGTATAGAGCCGCTGCACTCAATAAAGGCCAGATACAGGATGTCTTTCACTGAGCAGCAGACTTTTTGAGAATTCTTTTTGATCTTCTACATGCAAAAAGGCCACAAATTTAAGTAATTTGAGTCTGTGACAGTGATCAAGTTGCTCCAAGCAGAAAGAAGACAGTCTAAGTTGAGAATCACAGCCAAGTAGCCAACGGGCAATGAGAGAAACGATAAAAGGTTACCTCCTTTTGTTGGATTTATCGGAAGCCAATACACCTTTCATCAGTGCACCCATATCAACACCACGTTCATGCATGATTTTATCATGATACATTTTAGTTCCAATTTCTATTATTTCTTCTTCCACTTCCTCCAATGTTTGGTCTATATTGAGTTTGATTTCTCCTTTCCGTATAACAGTAACATGAAATCCATTGGCCTTAGCTTCCTGAAAGGCATCCTGCAACGTGGAATGAAGTCCAACTCAAACATGTAACATTGGCACATAACTTTGGGAACAAGGTCATCAACATCTTTCATCACAAGTGATAAGCGGAATTCCCATCTCTGTGTAAGAAAGTATCTCCAGTTCTTTAGAAAGGTGATATTCACAAAGTAGAGAGGATCCTTTTTATATAGGGGAGCCAATGGATGGAATATGGGCAACAAGAAATCACAGAAATGACAAATTTTATAGTACCAATCAGTATTAACTGAATTAAATTAATTTAGGACTGATTGGAGATCTAAGCCATTAAAACACTACTTCAATGACACAAGTCCATGGAAAGTCTTCTTGCTAGTAAGATAAAGAGGTTACGCTAGAAAATCAATTTCTTTTGAGAATTGAACTCATTTTCTTATAGAGATCAATAACATCTTGAAACTGTAAGGTCACCGATCATTCATCGCCGATTCACTACATATCAAATTGACAACATTGTAAACTTACATAAACTGAATTGTTTAGTATATTCTTTATAAGCAAACTCCACTATCAACAAAACCATATTCCCAGTAGGAAGTTTTATATATTGGTCGGATAACAAAAAAATTGGAGAAATGCCAACAATAAAGTTTCTCAGGAACCTTTTTAGTGATATACGTTAGCCAACAAAAAAAATATTCCAGAAAAAAAATTTCTATTTCACTCACACTTTTAACCTATATTTATATGATCCTGTATCAAATTAATGATGATGCACAACTCGTTTTTCTTGACCAATATCAGTGTTTCACGACTGTTTCTGATTATGTGTACAAGGAGTCAAACAGCTGCAACTGACATCCATATCACTCTCAATATTTATAGAAACCCAGACCACTATAGAGGGTAGGCATACATATCTATGATCAGCTCTAACAACTCAAATATTCAACTAGTGCTTCTAATACATGTCTCGACCTGACATTATTTATGTTATGACTTATGGTTCAAAGCTTTGATGAAAAATTCAAAGTATTACCTTTGGAGGCTGAGGAACAACAAAAGCCCTACCCTTCCCCAGCATTTCTAAATGAGCTTGCATGATATAGCAGAAGTTCTTAGCATCTCCAGGATCCTCAAAAGCAATAATATGATATTGCTTTGGATTCAATTCAAGGTCCTCAGCCATTTCTAAGGAATAAAATCCTATTTTCTGAGCATCATTTTCGACATTGTAAAGCTCAATACACTGTAGAAAAAATAGGATAAAGTTGGTTTATTGTGCCAATAAAACTGGATGAAAAGTGGCATTCTTATGGAGAAAAGATCAGAAATTATAACATCCAAGAAAAATGAAATAATTTTGTTACCAGCACGAACTTAAGATCCAACCACCATAGATAGTCTTCTTCTTTCTCGTCTGAATATTCTCTATACTTGCTGACCACAGCTTGTGGTCCAAACATTTCCACTTCTCTTTTAAGTTTATCAAGTTTCTTCTCTATGAATTGTCGCTTCTTTTTTGGTATTCTCGCCATGAGATCAGCAACATCCTGTATTTCCTTCTCAGCTATCCACTTGTCTAGGTCTTTCCCCATATCCCTCATAACAGATTTCGTCTCGGGATCTGTCTCTGCATTATAAAGTTCAAGAAACTCTCGAGACCATTTCTTCGTATGCTGCCAATGTTCCTTACCCCCTTTCTTCCCCACTTTGCTGGAACCATCACTGCATTCTATAACTGTCCTTGCCTTTGAAGAGCCTCCATTAGGTGGTTTCCTTATGTTGTGAACTGAATAACCTGACACATCATCAGTACATGATTGCTCTTGAGATTTATGAAGTTCACTACCATTATCACCAATTGTAGAAGCATTTCTGGAACCTTCAGCAGAGGCCTGTTTATTCCAAATAGGGTTGTTTAGGAATTCTGCACCTTTATCTATTGGGGGGCCTTTCCAACGAGGCATTATTTTCTCAAGGGGATCATGCACGCTGATGCCATCTGAGTAGAAAAGATAAATGAGTGTGTAGTTAACAACTTCAACAATTCTATCATCCATCCTTTCTGTGGATCCTAGATACTTCAATAAAAAGAAAACACTGAATTTAATTTTGATACAATATAGGAAGTATTCGGAGAAAAAAAATATCTCTGAACTAGTGTTTCTTTTGCTTTGTATGAATCAGATAAGACTAAGTTCTGTGTATACTTTGGTGAATGAATATAGAATGAAACCAATTGTACCAATAAAGGAAAATTCTAGGATATCCATGGTGTCACCTTAAAAAATTGTTACTACCTACTAGCAGTTACAACTGTTTATTTATATTATAAATTCCATCATCTGTTTGTTTGAATTAATGATCAAGATTAAGAAATTTCTGGTACCCACAAAGATACCAAAGACACATGCCTCGCCCACTAATAAACATCCAAAATCCTACAAATAAAGCTTTCATGAACACAGCACAATAGGCAAGTTTTCCAATTAGAACGCAGTTGTGCAGGCCAGACAAAGTAAAATAGAAGAGGAAATGGATACCGAAGATCAACGAATCATTCATACAAAAATGATACTTCAATGAAAGGGAAAAATACATATTCCGCTGCCACATTGACATTAACTATATCTTTTTGCAAAAACATAGAAAGGTATTAAAAACAGGGAGAGAATTCACAGTTGGCAATTTTTTATCTTACATATCCAAATGTAACAACAATAAGTTCCACTTGATAAGCAAGGAAATACAGTACCTGCACCATAATCAATGTTTTCAATCCTTGAGTGGATAAACTCATGCAAACCCAGCAGCTTGCCATTCACTTTCTCAGCTTTCTTTACAAGGCCCTCAAAATAGGTATGCTGATCATCATTACTCATCAAGTGAAAAGGCTCCCGTCCTGCAAGCTCATTGTCTCGGACTTGAAACACAATATCCCGCAGCTTTTCATCATTCATCCATTGAAGCTCTTCATCATCTTCCATTAAACCCAGTTCACTTATTTCTGCATTTATTAGCTTTTGATCTTCTTTCTTTTCTTTTGCTATCATATAGTTTTCTCTGAAACCAACTCCAATCTTTTCAACAACTGGATCAAATTTTTTGAAATTTTCCTCCATCCAGTTTTTTTTGGCTTGTGCCGGTCCTGATTCTGTATTATGATTGGCAGCATCAGTTTCTTGATTGGAATTTGTATCACACATAGGAACACCACTGTTGTTGCTATGTTGCGGGTTGATGTCATTCGCTTCCATCTTTCTTTTATCAGAGACTGAAGAAGGCTTTAAATCTTTAGACAAATCATCTGCATTTGGGAATATTTGAGAATTAAATCTGCCATCCTCTTTCTCCCTAATGGAAGCGTCAATCGAATTCACCAGTAATGCAGGATCTGATACTATACCAGACTGAGAAGGGTTGGCATGGGGTGTTTCAATTTCATCATCCATTCTCATGTTTTCCTTCTCAATGATGCCTTTGATATTCACATTGCAGTCAATGCCAGATATAGTGTTACCAAATGGAACTGTTTTAGCTTGCATTTCTTGGGCATCAGGTTCATCAACCAGGGAAGATGAGGCAGATTTTTTGACTGGTTTCATTTTTTCCTTTCTTCCTTTAGCAGAACCAGAAATTGGAGAAAATGACTTACCAGTTGAATTTTTTTGGGATTCAGTCCATTGTACGTCAGTGGGCAAAGAAGCCATCTTATTTTGCTTAGAAACGCTGCCTAATTGATTCTTCAAAGTTTCTTTACACAAAGAGTCAACCTTACTTTGTGAATTATGGTACTCTGCATCAACTTCAAGTGCCTTGTCTCTTTTTGCTCCAATCTCTGCCCTCTCAATGTCATCTGGAACTGAAAAATTTTCAACACCAACAATGCTAAGGGACTTACTTGGTCGTCCATCATCATTGCTTTCCAGAGGATCCATAACCTTCTCCAAGTGGGGAAGTGTCTTCCCAGCAGTGTCCATGGGCAAGCGCACATTTTCTGTATCACCTGCATGCGTATCAATAGTTACAGTTACAAACTCTTCTTTCTCATCCATAACCTTTTCCAAGTGGGGAAGTGACTTCTCAACGGTGTCCATGGGAAAGCACACTTTTTCTGTATCACCTGCATGCGTATCAAGTGTTACTGTTAAAAGATCTCCTTTCTCTAAACCAATAGAGTGTTTTTATTATAAAAGGATTATAAATCAAGCATTTCACCTCTGGATGCACCAGTTGCAGTAGGATATTCCACATTTTCACTGCCTTCACTGCTAGTGTGAACTTCCTTGCCATTGAGTGTGTCATAGTCATGTGCAAGTTGTCTGTTATTTGAATCTTGCTGAGACCGCATTTTGCCATTTGGAATTTTATTCTTCTGACTAAGATATTCCCTAGCTTCTTTGATTGACATAATGATTTTAGGCTTCATTGAATAGGAACCATTACTAGACAAAGATGAATTATTCAATGAAGGACGCTGTGATTCTTTTTCTGCTTCATCAGCAACTTCAGAAGGGGCGATAGAATCATCATCACTTAAGTCCCGTCTATCTTCGTCCGTGTCTATTCGAGATTCCACGATCAGATTCTTAACATTAGGCTGGAGGTTATTTTCATTAAAATACATATCACTTTGTCCCCCATTATTATTGCTTTGAAGCTCTAAACTCTCTGACTCACGAGCTTTTCTTGCCATCTCCCTGATTTCGCTGACCTTGTCTTCAAAGCTATGACCACAAACAGATGGATCACCAGATGACTCTAGCATCACAGATGTCCTCTTCGATGTCTTGCCTTCAATGACGTTCTTCATGAGTTCATCTCTATCCAACTCTGGCCTCTTATCCAAGCCTACTAACATCTCCTTTGCATCCTGAACAACTTCTACGTTGCCCACCATGCCCACCACCACCGTGTTGCTCTCCTTTCTTGCTTTAAGCTTCCTCCTCAGCATCTCCTTCTCCTCACTTGTGGGCTCACTCCTACCACCTCCTAACAAAGGATTCTTTACCGCCCAGTAAACAAAATACCCGACCAACACCGTCAAACCTATCTGCGGACAAAACCTCATAAGAGTCCTTCCCCGAAGAATAGCAGACTGAAACCCATCAATATGGGACACTTTCTTACCTTCAGCTACGTACTTCGCAATCGAGCTGTTGTCCGGGAACTTAAATTCCCCACATTCAACCTCCTTTGCAATGAGCATTGCGCGCTTCATCTTCGATTTCACATCCAATTCTCTTCCCTCTTCTCTAAATCGAGGCGACCAAGCTTCAATCCTACTTCTCCTCACAATCTCATCCTCATTAACCGAAACCCTACCAACATTCCCATCAGAGTCCTGATAGACACTAAAAATAGGACCAGTACCCACACCCCAGAACTCATTATCTCTCTTATACTGATCAACCCAATTGTCCAATCTACTCCACAATACAGATTCCCTCGTAACATCCGAACTCCCCAACCCATCACCATCAAAAAGTTCCTCTTTTTTCTCGTCTACAGCAGGATTCGTCTGGAAATCTCCAGCGTTTTCATCCTTTGCAACAAGACCCACCTGGGAATCTACACGAGGACCGGACTCTTCCGGCGTTCCGCGCACCTGAGTAGGCTCCCCATCCACGAGCTTCTCCCGCAGCGTGTTCCGGCGCTTCGAGGCCCGCCGCCGCCGCCGCTCCAGACCCGCCGAAACCCGCAGCCTTCTGCCGCCGGAGAGAGAGGAGGCTCTCAAGGACGGGATCTTTAGGAAGAAGAGGGAGAGGTCTCTGCTCGAAGGGGTTCTCCTGCCGAAGGAGGGAACTGAGGAGGTGGAATTGGGAACCGGCAACGATGTGGTGCGGTGAGAACAAAAGGCGAGAGCCTCCATGGAAGAGTGGAGTGGGGGGCAGGGCAGCGGCCGAAGGTGAAGGGGAGAGACGAGGGGTGAGGAGGGGGACTAAAACCCGCACTAAAACCTTGCTCCTCCAGGGGGATAAGATAAGAGCACCACCGAGAGGATTTGGGTCCGTTTGGCAATGATTAATCTTAAAAATGAGATGAATTATTGATGATGTATTATTTTAAAAGCCGATGACATGGTATGTAAATAATAGACAAAATGTCTCATGAAAACAGCATTTATTTCCCCAGCAACGTAAGAACAATGTTGAGATGGCAAGCAACAGTTCCGTGACAACGAAATTATTATCGTTGTCATGTATATATCCTGATTTTGGGATGTGTTCGATTTGGGAAGTGATTTCAGCAACCAGCTCTTGTTTGTGTTGCTATTTGGAAACGATGGCCACCTGAATATCCCAAGGAAACAAGACAGTGAAATTTTGCATCAGATTTGACGAGGATGAGGTTTTCACTTGATCCAACACCGATTCTATTAAGTGCAGAAGAGCGCTTGGGGTGCCTCAGCTCTGTTTTTTTTTTAAAGTCTGGAAGGGACTCACACACATATGTATTAACACTCCAATGCAACCATTGGTGATCTTCAATAAGATGATATGCGATAGACAACATAGGAGGAGGAGTTTCGTCGATGGAGAGGTTTCTAAAACGACGAAGAGCTATTGGACCAGTAGAGGAGGAGGAGAGGATTGGTAGAAAAGACTCGACAGTGGAGACACGTAGGAGGAAGGAGAGACTCAATCTAGGAGGCTCAGCGACAAGGAAGGAAATGACCCATAGAGATGTAGGAAGAGGATGACATCGGATGGAAATGACTAGGGTTAGGAAATTTTGAATCGGGTTGTTAATAGATTGGGTGTAATCCATTTGATCTAATCTACTAATTTAGGGTTCAAATTAAAATTTTAAACTTGTTAGACCTATTTCGTCATTAGTTCTTGTTTGTGACTGGTTGGAGTTGATTCTCTTGGTTGGTCTATAGAAATGAATACATTACCAAATACTTGTATGGATCCATGGGTGCTAGAAAATGAAATCAAAATGCAATTCATTTCAATGGATCCAACTAAATTAACATTTCTCAAACCATCGACAAACAAATCCACTCTTATAATCTTCATGGGTGAATCGCATACAACTTTTTCCTTCACATGATCAACAAAATGCTGAAACACTTTTACTTTGGTGTGCCCTATCTAGACATGGAAAACGGGTCGGGTTGGGCGCAACAGGCCCTGGGCCCGGCACGGCCCATGGCCCGGGGCCGGGTCGGTCCGGGTCGGGCTGGGCCCACGGGCCGGCGGCCATTTCCCGCGCACCAAGCTCGG
>JAMKQA010069748.1:0-17438 GCA_024699735.1 Posidonia australis | reverse complement strand
CGCGGCCCACGACGGACCGGGTCGGACCCGGCCCGCGGCCGTTTTTTGCAGACCGGGTCGAACTGAACCCGGGTCGGACCGACCCAACCCGTTTTCCATGTCTAGGTTCTAGTATGTTACTTCATGATTTCACTCTTCGGCCACCATTTGCTTGTTTCGGTGAGATAAGGGTTCCACGATATTTATTAAAAAGGGGGGGAAAAAAAAACTACCACAGCTTGATACCACTCAAGTTGTTAGCGGTTTACCTTAGGGGTTGGACGTTACTTGTCCAATTCCTGCGACACCAAAACCCTCTTTTCGAAAGCTTCTTCTTGTCAAAAACCTCGATTGCAAGCTCCAATGGACCGCAGGAATCCATCTCCTCAGAGTATCCGTCTCTCTCTCTCTCTCTGGACTTCTGAATTCTTCTCTTTTACTTTCTTTCTCTCTTTCAATTGTCATGTCCTACAGGTGAAACGTCTCAAATCCTGGCGGAATTCCTGGAGGTGGCGATCACTTCCATCTTGTTCCTTAAAGGAGTTTATCCTCGTGGTAAGTATCCCTTTCTTTTTTATTACCTTTGATTTTAGTATCCTTTGTGATGTTTCTGGTTTGCTCTGCATTGATCTGCTGGTTAATTTCTTTTTATCTGTCTCACTAAAAAGGGGGAAAAAGTGCCATAATATCACTAAATTTATTTCTCTATCTATTATAGTTAGGATTTATTCCGAAAGATGGTATTTGCGCGGTTACTGCGTTGAGTAGTGTGGCCAACAGATGACGTCTCTTGGAAGTTTAGGTTGAGAGATTCTTGACATGACATTAGCTTCCAAGAACTTGATAGCCCCATTGTTTTTGGCTTGTTGGTATGTTATTAGTGTAAAGGAGGTGTTTGGTGAAATGGTCCATTGAGGTGCATGTCATCCTCAAGTGCATGTACTTGTCTGTGCTTGCATGGCTGATGATTTCATCAAAGTGACCGCTTTTTCGTCTTGTCAACTTTGACATCTCCTGCTCAATCAAATGTGAGCACCTGACTTTGTATGTTAGTAGTTTGCAAGGGTCATTCCATATTGGTCGAAGTGGTCGCGATCTCCATGATTTGAGCCTAGAGAAATAAATGAGGGAGGGAGGGAGGGAGGGAGGGAGCACCTTACTTTGTATGTTAGTAGTTTGCAAGGGTCATTCCTTATTGCTCAAAGTGGTCGCGATCTCCATGATTTGATCCTAGAGGACTAAATGAGGGAGGGAGGGAAGGAGGGAGGGAGATTGGTATGTGTTATAGCCTACTAGTTTGACAGAGGTAGTCATCTTCACTTATCCATGCTTACATATAGATACAGAATTTTTGAAGAAGATGGTCATGTATATTTGTTGGATTGAAGAATGGTGGTATGACTACTGTAGGTTCTGTATGACTAAAGTTGATTGTAAAATGATTTATTAGGTTGACATGTGAGCTTATTCTTTTCCAAATTCATTTCATTCCAAAGATCACATGTCTTTGTTAAAATCCCAAGATTGCTTTTGCCATGGCATTTGATAAGAGGAAGACAAAGCCCTTTTTGAATCCAAAGAACTAATGAGATCTTTTTAAAGAGGAATCTAGGTGAATCCATTTGGAATCACATGAATTAGTACAATAACAAAGCTAACAAGCACCGTAACTCGGTTATTCTTACTTCCTCTGATGTTTTGTCAGTGTCAGATTTATTTTTATTTGATGAGTTTGACCAGCTTTCTAGTTATCCCTTCTCTGCTCAAAATATGGAGCATGGATTTGTGCACAAAATATACCAACACACCTTCTCTAGTGAGGATGCTTTGAGCATATCCAGAAAGAACTTGGTGACATAATGAGGCACACATATTGGGGCATGACTTGTGCACCCCATAAACTTAAAGGTGTTGCCTACTTATGGTAATTGTTGTGTTATGTTCTTGTAAGAAGGCGTCATGAGCACCCTCACCACAGAAAGGCACACTGTTATATTGTGTGGACGGATTCATACTCCACTACTTCAGTCGATAAAAGCTATCCTAAAAACATGGCCAGATTCATCAAATCACTTAAAAATTTTTATCAACAACTCCTCGTAAATACATGTTGGCTTTGACTTCCAAGTGGATGCACTTGGGAACTTTCTGTATCTTCCTTTTTATTGTATCAAAGACCTTAGTCAAAGTGATCATGGGATTGTTACAAAAATATATGACCTTTGCATTGTTGAAAAATAAATATGAAAGGATAGACTGTTTTACAATTAACTTTGGTTTTGTAGGAATTACAATAGACATTAAAATCAAATGAAATAAATTTGATGACTCCTTGGAGGGTATGGGATTTATCTGTTCTTCAATCCAGCCAAATGTGATTGGTGAATGATGTACATGAACACCTTCTTCAAAAAATCCAAGTGAATGTGTGGATAAGTGACGATGACTACCTTCATTCCAATGGCCTAGAATTTTGGTAGGATATAGCACATAGCCACATACCAATCTCTCTTACCAATCACTTCCATCTTAATTCTCAAAGGGGTCTAGCTCAAGCTAGGCATTTGTTTCTGGTTAATGCTTTTAATATCAGGATCCAATTTTTTTTCTTTTGTTTTGGCTCTATGTTAATGTGTGGGTGTTGGTTATTTATGTATATTTTTAAGGGGCATTTGAGAGGAGGAGGTACATGAATGTGGTGGTTCACAAAGCTAAGAATCCTCAACTCTCTGGCTACATTCATTCTGCTATCTCCACCCTACAGCCTTTCCTTCAAAAGGTAGTCTTAGTTTGGCTTTTGTCGTTCCTTTTTTTGTTAGGCTTTGTGTTTGTTATATCAAATGTGCACCTTTTCTTTTGATAGAGGAGGTGATCTTGCTGGTGCAACATTAAATATTAGTTGTGATTCCTCCTTGAATAGTTTAGTTGTTTGATGAGCTATAAATTCTGTGACGACAAATAACTATTGTCATGTTATTCATTGTTACTCATTACTAACAATGTGGTTCCAAGTAAGACATATTTTTCTATTTCTCATTTTTACATTGTGAACCAAAGGAAGAAAAATTAACTAAATGGCTAAATGAGGGGGAAAAAGGTGACCTTTGAATGTGTAATGATATTACTTTCATATGTTCACACCAACATTCCTGACTTCTAGCAGGAATAAGTAAGCATTTGCCTCCAACTATTTCATCTAGAGGTTTATTTATCAATGAAAATTTCAATCTATACAACTAGTGAACTGGATCTGTTGATGGTTGACTAACTGGATCTATTGATGGTCTACTAATAACTATACTCATAATTGAGTATGATAAATGCATTTTTATCCAGCTAAATGGTAAAGTATGGACAATTGACTCAAAATCAATATACATTGAGTGAAATGGTTCATTTATATATAATCACAAGTTCAATCCCTACATTCTCCTATGTAGGACTATTCCTATATTTTCTCTCAATTGTAGCTCCTTTTGGGTCATCTATGTGTCTCTTTTGTGATGAGTGTTTGTGGACTTGGGACCACTTAGGCTTTGGCTCCGACACCATGTTAAAATATGACATTTAACTCAAAATCAATTGACATGGAGTGGAAGGGTCCATTTATATATATAATTACAAGTCTAATCCTTATATTTTCCAATGTGAGATTATTTCAACACGAGGAAAATAAGTTTTGATATGGATATTGTGGTCAAATATGTAGATTGCTGTCATTGTTGCTCAAAAAATAATTGATTGTTTGTTCAAAAGCAACTTCTGGCAGTAGGAATCAGAGCTATGTAATTATTCACTTTGCATGAAGCCAATTTATAAAAAAGATTGCACCTGCAGGCTGCAGCCATGAAGACTAGAATGCGGTGTAATGTATAGTCCTTATAGAAAGAATAAACAATGTCATGGGCTGTTTTTATTTCTTCTGGAATAGCTTGACTTTTTATTTGATGAAGCATTGACGACTAACCTCCATTGTGTTAGCTTTTTAAATTGCTGTCTGTAAGAAAATCGTTTTGTAGTTAGCCCATTTGCTCTGCCAGTGTTAGTATGCCTTTGCTGCCATAACTAAAACTAGTAATGCTGTTGCTTTTTTCCATCATTTTCTGTTTGTCTGGATATATTAGTTTTTACTGCTTTTACTCATGAGTGTTTTTTCTTGTGTTCTAGTTGACAAATCCCTGCTTTTACACATAAAAGCTTACAAAAGCAATACTTATTTCACATCTCATGTCTTAGAATCTTTCCTTCAATTAGGAGTGAGAAGTTTTCCATGCACCTAGAAAGGAGAAGTGTTGAACTTTTCCTGGTATTCTAACAGTGCTGATCATTCTATCTGGTGAAAATCCTGCTCTTTTCATATTGAAGAGTAATCATGAAAATATACACTCTAGATGCTCCATCGTAATCAAGATTCCCGAACCTGAAATTGACCACCTTCTTGGCTGAACTTTTTGTCACTTTACTATAGGAATCAACTAAGTGCATTGTGTTGTGCATCCATCTTGTCAGCTTTTTCCTATTTCTATTAATCCATTTTATACCTTGAACAAAGCATATTTGTTGTCTCATTCTCTATATGCTTGTAGTTAATTTCTAAACATTCTGCTACTCAGTTTTTGTCATTTTCTCATCTGCATATTTAAAGTGTCTCAAGCTGTTTTGTTTTTCATTTTTGGTCTTTTGATGTCGTACAAACTTGCAACATTCTAACAAATAGCAGCTATCTGTTTTACTGAAAGGCTGCCTTGTCACAAATAGCAGTATCTAACAGGATGGCTTGATGACACCTGTTCCAGTCCATACAACAAAATGTGTCATATCTCTTTGCGGAGCTTTCATTTAGCTTTGGCATATAGCTCTTAATGCAATCATACTTTGTATAAGATGGTATCTGTAATCTCAATTCGATATAACTTTCCCTGATTCTTTGGATTTCTAACTAACATACCCATTCTGTTGTGTTTTCTTGAACATAAGTTGATACTTCCCACAATGTATGGAACTCTGTCATTGGGAAGCTAAGAGCAAGCACTTCTCTTTGAATGAACTTTGTTTGCTTTGGAATATTTGCTAGGAAATGATCTCCTTGAACAATAATCAAATGGCAATAGAAACATAGAAATAAAAGAAAGATGACAAATAAACTAAACACGTAAACTCAAGGATTTACAAGGTTCGATGAAATAAGTTTATGCCCTTAGGAGAGAGAGAGAGAGATTTCACTATGAATCAAGATAAGTAACATGAGATTAATAGAGAAGAAATCAAGAAGCTTCACCCCAGAGAGAGTTGTCATCAAGAGTCCTCAAGATATGTCTAGGATTAGAAGATCTACATTGTACGTGGTATATATATATATGTTGGGAAAAATAGGTTTATTTATAAAAAGCTTTTTCGAAACAGACGTTTGTTTATAAAAAAACCCCTGCTTCAGACCTATGTACTAGCAGACGTTCGTAGTGGACGTTTACAAATCTCTTGTTGTAACCTAGAAATACAGTGGACGTTTGCCAGTAGTTTCAAGACACATACAACAAAGTTTTACTTTGATTTGAAATTCCATCTTGAGCATTAAGATCGTAATTAGTCTTCATCTTTGTCAGATAGGTTATATCATGTACTGCATAAGTCAACTAAATTCACATGGTCTTTTAATTTAGTCAAAGGAAGAGACTTTGTTATCATATGTTTTGGATTATATGCCATGTTGATTTTTATCACAAGAATGCCTCCTTATACAATCACCTTACGTATGAAGTGATATCACTATAGCACTTTGAACTTGAATGTCGTATGCTTTCTCCTCTCGTAGTGCATTTGATTCTTTGTTAAGTGGATAATACTTTGACTATTATAGTGAATGGTAATCATCTTCTAGTAAGGACTGAGTTCTACAAATGAACCTCTCAAGCACATTATTTCTTTAATTTCTTCTGCTATTGTCATGTACTCTGCTTTTGTAGTATGAAGAGACTTTATGACTTCGTTCATGGCAATTAATCATTCTACAGACTTTTGTGATGAAAAACTTCTAAAAAACGATTCAACCCTTCTTTATCATAAGTCTTCTTAACTATTGATAATACATGTGCAAACATAGACTCTCTATATCTAGAGGATGGCTTGATTACTCTTCTTTTACACCTCCTTGTAATATAATCCTCTTCTTATGTTGTAATTTCTTCTTCTTTTTTTGAACTAGGCATAGATGTGGTCAATATGTGGCTATATTGAACCTTGTATATTCAACTTGAGTTCCATTTACTCGTTAATATCTACATCTGTGCCTGTATTAGAAAAACTAACAACAGAATTTTTCTTGCAAGTTAACTTCTTAATAAGTGTTTTTCACTATTTGAAGTGCTTGAACACATCATCCTTAGATTTAATAGTATAAATCTACATTTTTCTAGATTAGTTATTAATGAAGGTTAATATGTATCTTACATCTCCTTTGGATGAGACTCGGAAAGAACCTGATAAATCAGAATGAATGTAATCGAATGTGTCCTTGGTTCTATGCTTAACTACATCAAGACTGACATGTTTTTACTTGCCATAAATGCAATATTCATAGAAATATAATGTACGTGCATTTTGAATATCAATAAATCCTATTTTGTTGAGAATGTTCATACCTTTTTCTTTTAAATGTCTCATTTTTAGATGCTATAACTTGGCGTAATCTATCTCTTATGACAAAACGGTGGTATTGCTGCAACACATGTAATTGTATTTTCCTCCAAGATATAGAGATTTTTAATTTCCTTACCGACATGATATGACAAGATGGCCATCTTTGGTGATTGTCAGTACTCCATCTTCCATCGAGTATTTGCAATATTTTGTTTCTAGAGTGCTTAGGGTGATAAAATTCTTTATTAGATTTGGGACATGTTGGACATTTGTTGGAGTTATCGTTGTCTCATCATGCATCCTTAACTCAACAGTACTTATCCCAATAGTTTTTGACCGTGAGTCATTATCTATTAATACAACTTTACTTTCAATAGATCTGTAAGTAGAGAATCAATTCTTATTGGAAGATATATGGTATGTGCACTCTGAGTCCTTAATCTGATTATCTTTCGATCTATATGAGTTAGGTGAAACAAACACGTAACTACAATGTGAACATTTTACTTTCTCATAACTCACCTTTGCAGAATTCTCCTTGTGCTTGCTAGATTAATCTTTAAAGTTATTATTTTCCTTATTTTGGAGCTTCCAACAATTATGTATGATGTATCCTTTACTACAGAATTTGCTCTTTCTTTTGGATTTTCTTCTTTTATTGTTTGGTTTGTTTGTTGAATTTTGTTCTATATTTCTTTTCCTAATATTTAATGCTTTAGCCTTTCCATCATTGACATTGAAATTTGTCAATTCCATATGTATAAAATCTTTCAAGGATAAAAATGACTTAACATTATCTATTGATATTTCTTCTCTGTTATATATGAGAATTTTCCTGAAATACTTGTAAGAGAACTAACGAATATAGTAATACAAGAACTTGATCTTCATCTTCAATCTTTACATCTACATTTATAATAACCAAATTAAAATCATCAAGGTGTGATTTAATGGTTATATCAACATGAACAACTATTACTTCAAGTGTAGTCAGTTCACAAGGGTCATAGTTATATAAAGAAATTCTAGATTCAGCTAAAGATCTGTTATGGTCTTCTCATGCACGACTTCCTAGAGAACCTCGTTTGATAAGTAAAGTTATACTTATCAAGGCCTTCTCGTCCATCTCCTCTTCTTGTCTTTGTTCATCAATTTGGCATCTTAGTCTTTCCATTCAATGCCTTTGATACTTTTTGTTGACTGCGTGCATTTTTATTTGTCACAAATCAATTTGATATTCTAGTTGTACTTCTTGATTTTGAATTTTGTTGTTATCTTCATGGTTGAATTGAAATCCATAACAATAATTCCGATACTAGTTTGTTAGGAAATGATTTCCTCAAAGAGTGATCAAATGACGATAGAAACAAAGATGTAAAAGAAAAACGAAAAATAGAGTAAACATGCAAATACGCGAATGCAAAGATTTACAAGGTTCGATTAAGTAGGTCTACTTGGAGAGAGATTTCACTATTAATCAAGATGAATACAATATACAAGAGATTGATGGTGAAGAAAATCAAGAAGTTTTATCTTAAAGAGAGTTGTCACCGAGAGTTCTCATGATCTGTATTCCCAACACATGGGTTAGAAAATCTACAATGTATTCCCAACACATGGGTATATATACATATATAGAAAAATGGGTCCATTTACAACAGAACTTTCCCAAAGTGGAAGTCTGCAAATCCCATGCTTCAATTCTACGCATTAGTAGACATTTGTAGTGGATATCTGCAAATTTCCTACTGCAATCCAAAAAAACAGTGCACGTTCGTCAAGCAGTTTCAAGACATTCAACAATATTAGATTGTTTACTGTTTAAATTATGTTCGTAGAAGTTATTTTTTGGTTCACCTATCAGAGCATTTTGCTGCTGGTTTATTTTCATGGTTTGTTCTGATATTTGTTGTTCATAAAACCGGACTTCTTTTGAGTTGAATGAGTGCCCTTTGGTGCTGCATATGAAATATGTTATCATTATTATCTGCTACAAGTATGTGTGCCTTTTTTCTTAGATGTGAATTAATTTTAACTCTTGGTAAAGTTTCTCGTACATGTGGACGCATAAATGGGCAATTACATTTTTGGTTCTATAATAGCGATCTGAGTAATCTGCTTTCCTTTATTGCTATAGATTTTGAACGCCATATAGTCTTAGCAGACTTCCATGGGCTACTCCAGAAATGCATCCAATCAGTTTGTATCTGTCATTCTCTTTCCAACAACAAAGAATGATGTTTGAATCTGTGTTGTCGTGGATAGAACATTTCTCTTACACAAATTCCCTGGATTTATTTCTTTTCTGATAATTTATCGCTGTGATCAGAAGGATTCATTCATATCTATATAAAGAAGTTAAATTCTTAAATGGCTATAAAACCTATAAAAGAAAGAATCAGCTATGGGTTTCCTAACCTGACAACAGACAACCTATGTAATATCTGTACCCAGAATAGGAGCATCGTGTGTGGGACGTGCGGCGGAGACACGCGTCTGACATGCACGGGTCACCCAGGAGATTTCTAGAACACTGTAAACTTGTACTCGTGCATTTGTATTAAAAGTGATTAATGAAATATAGGTTTCAATGCTTGATTGTGTTCTCTTCTCTTGGTGTTTATTCGTGGACTTTGTATGACTACGTATGTTGGTATCTCATACTGTATACATACACGTATACTTGTACAGTGAGTACATAGTCAATCGCCACCCAACACTGTGCCATGTACCCTGTCAACGTCGCTTCCTACCATGCCCTGCGATCGACATCGTCGAATCTCGCCATGCCCTACTAGCGGTTGAAAAACAACGACGGGACGGTGGAGATAAAAGAGGGAGGAGAAGGGTCGGCGTGGGAGGCATTCAGAGAAATCTAAAGAAGAGAGTGAGAGAGAGGAGGATCCAGTGTGAGAGAGGGAAGCGTTGAGGTGTTTGTCGGAGGAAGGGGAGAAACGCTGGCAACCCATCACAGTGTACGCAACCTAACTTTCCTCATTTTCGTTTTTCATTGATTTCCATGCTTAGATAATGTTGCAAATCAGTTAAAAACTTTGAATATAGATCGCTTAGCATGAGATTATGATTTTGCAGAGATTTCATGAATTTACAAGAATTTATCAAGAATATCTCAGTGGTTTTCTCGACAGTATGTTACAGTAGTGTTTCATGACATCTTAGGCTATATGATTTAATATATTGAGAACTGCATATCAGACTTGTCTTAAAATGTGATAGACTCAAAATCCTTCAAAATGAGTATTTTTAGGCATTTTTGTAGTGGTCAGAGATTGGTCCGCCTGGAGTTCCTAGGTGGGGCGATTTTTCCAATGACCTGATCTCGGTTACTGCAAGTGTGGGGACCGCGTGCCGAATACGCGGACTAAATGCACGAGTCTCACAGGCATATTTTCCAGAAAGGATAAAACACATAATGAAGATTTTAACTAGTGGAAAATATAATTTTAATCCTTGAGTAATTATTTTAAAATAATAGATGTTTTAGAAAGAAATGCAACGGTTTAAAAAGAATGATTGCTCTTTAAAAGAGATTTAATCGAAATTATTTTTAGAAGAGAAAATTGATTTTTCATAAAAATATTCCCTGTGATAAGAAAAGTGATTTCAGAAAGAATTTTAGGAAGAAACTTAAGAAAAGAATTTTAGAAAAGTTACATGTTTTCTCAGAAAAGAATTTCTGATTAGAAGCATGTTTTAGAAAAGAAGATTTTCGAGTTTTGAGTTGGCCCTGGATGAAAGAGGTTGGGAGCCAAAAAGAGCTAGTGTTGGTTGAGTAATGTGCTCAAATAGGCAAGTGGTGTTAGGTAGGTTAGGTGAGATAGCTCGAGAGCTCATGATGGACTACGTTGCCAATACTTGCAACATCATGACAGATTAGAAGGACATCGTGAGTAGACGTATCACCGTGCAATGAGAATAGAAAAGAGAAAAGAAATAGTAAGGCCTGTTGGTCGGGATGGTGATATACCCTGCACGGGGACGTTCACCGTGGCAGTGTAGGGGATCGAGGTTGGTGCTTTCTTCCTCAATTGTGGTCAGGTCACCTTGATCAAGGTGACACTAGAAAAGAGATTTGCAGATTTCAAGTTTGGTTTGAGGTTAGAATTGAGTTTGGTTTTAGTTTCTGAGTTTTAGTCAAATTTTAGCAAAGATAAGAATAATGTTTTGGGACTAGTTCTAGTCAGATTTTGGTTTTTACAAGATTTGAGATTTGAGCTTTCGGCTAGAATCTAGTTTCAGAACAGTTTTCCAAAGATATGTAGAATAGAACATAGTTTTCAGAAAAGAAAATAAGTTTTCAAAATACATGATTTCCAAGATTTTTTGAAAGAAGTTTTCTCAGAATTTTAGCTAGAATTTGATTATGACCTAGATTTGAGTTTTATAGAAAAGTTTTCAGAAAAGATAATAAAGTTTAAATTAAAAACAAAGAACTAGAGTCTTAGTTATTTTTTTTGTTTTTGTTTTGTTTGGAGTACGTATTAGGTGACATAGATGTCACTCATACGTTTCTTTGGTTGATTTTTCTCAGATACTGTGTTGAAGTACAGTCAGTCTCCGGTGTTCGAGTTTTGAGAGCCTTTAGCCGCACACTAGTCTGGGTAGTAGTTAGTATTGAGTTTATTTTAAATATTGTTCTTATTAATTTAGCAGATTCAGACTTAGATTTACTTTGCTGTGGTACCTTGTGACTGATTACAACCTACTTTTTGGGCATGCAAACTACATAGGTTTCTGGGATTTTAAACTTGTTCTAACAGTCTCCCAACCTGACTTAAGTTAACCAGCGTTACCATTTTGAATGACTTCATTTGGAGGCGTATGGCTCCTATTGATTCCTTCACCTCGTTAGAAATTTTGACTTAAATGCTTGCTCTTGAAAGGGTGTTGATTATGAGTTTCCTCATGATTGTTTGTTAGGTTTACGTTGATTGCATTGTATGAGCTCCACTAGTTGGCATGGCCGGAACTTTGCTTTGTGGTTAGAGATGTCAATATTCTTTGCAGTTTACATTGGAGTACCTTGCTTCACGGGTGAGCATCAAAACTTAGAACCTAAATTAAGTTCGCTGTTTCCAATGTAGGGATTGATAGAGAGAGTAGTGGTTATCTTTTACGATAAAGAGCAGGTTCCTGTTGAGAAGTTTGTGTTCAAGCTCTCCGTAAACCAATCATATGGCTCCAAAGTTGAAGAAAATGTTCTACAGTTTGCACTCAGGGCCTTTCTCATCAAGCTGACAGTATCTGAATCCCTCACCAAGCCCCTTCGTACTGGTATCTTCCTTGATGCCATTTCAGCATTGCCTTTTGTTGTTTGTTGCTAATCAATTTCTCTTGTCTGTAAATTTGATGAAAAATTCCATGGATGCATGTGAATCTAATTATGTGCTTCCATGGATCTGTCAGGTTCCAGGTGGGAGATAACAAGTTACTTCCGTGCTCTACCTGAGGGTAGCAGCAAGGATGCACAACTTTGGATTCCGACAGACACAAAGCAGTGGCAGCTGCCTCCTGAAATAACTCCGATCAAATCGATGAACAGTGACCCATTGAATGTGCAGCTGTATTTGGAGCATCCATGTCCTACTGAGCCAAAGGATACTTCAAGATAAGCATATCATATGCAAAGTGTATGATGTATGATTATCATGAGAACTGTGATCTAACAGAATACAAGTGATGATAATACGAGATTAGCAGGTTTTTGTGCAACTTTTTGTTTTGTATGCACTTTGCTGCTTGGCATCTTGATGCCCTTACATTTTCGACATTTGCCCCTTTGGTTTTGTTCCCGATTCCAGCAGCCTTGATTTTTTGGTTTGTTGACACCACTATTGGTTTCCATAATAAGACCGAATTCAATAAAACGAGACATTTAATTTCTTGACAACCTCCATCCACTTCAAGTGAGCGGTAGCCTTCTCTTCTTTTCAGATTTGTAACCAAAACACTTCCCAACTGGTTGTTCATTTTTGAACGATGGATGACTGTCTTTGAAGCAGGCTTTGTTAACTTCAGTAAAGTCCACACAAATTCGGAATGCTCCGTTGCGATAGCCTCTGGGATAAATGAACTCTCCAAGGAATTTGGTAGAGATTAGTTAACTACCTTCTTGTTGATGTGTCCTTATTTCTAGTAAACTTTTGACTAAGTATGTCCCTTTTACTACTACATATCTGGTATCGGTAAGTTGTATTAATATAAAATCTTAAGGAAAAAGAATCAAGGGAATCAGTCGTCCAAAATAACACAGAACATAATACAGAACCAAGAAGACATTATGACAATGTTTTTGTCTAATAGATACATGTCAACCTAGCATTGTTAGAATTTCAAGGTTTAAAAGGAAGTTTACTGTCCCATGTCAGTAGCAGGGGTAGGATCTTGCATGTCTGCGGCAGAGGTTTGAGTGCGAGAAGCCTCCAAAGAACCCCTAGAAGCTTGGTTCACAGTCAAAGCAGCGGACATAGAAGATAGTGAGTTCAGCAAAGCATCATTTTCAAACCTTGAAACAATAGTATCTAACCAAAGATTCATTAGTCCAATGACATCCAATATAATAAGAAAGTAAGGCTTATAAGAGCCTCGGAAAATTCTGCAATTTCCTTCTTTCCAAGTCAACCAGAGGATAGCTTGAAGCAATACATACCAACCACCGTTATTTAAAGAAAATCTGAGAGCAGGTTTATGTGAAAACAAGTCAGGCATGCTACAGTAACCAGGATATAAATATAAAGGCACGAAAAAATACCAGATATGGATTCAATGTGGGAGTCACAAAAAATACAGTTTTGAGAGCCAGTCCAACCTCTCCTGGCCAAGTTTTCTTTAGTCAGGTTCTTATTATGCAGTACCAACCAATAGAAGAGTTTGACTTTCAGCGGAGCCCAGCTATGCCAGATATGCTCAGAATAAGTGAATCTAAGTCCACCATCGTTTAAGACATTGTAGCATGACTTAACAGTGAATATAGAAGTAGTGGTAGGCGTCCAGGAGAGGGTGTCCTCCTCCACCCCCAAAGGGGTGGAGTGGATGATAGACGCCAAAGAATCAAACTAGGATTGCAGAGTATGGCAATCTTGTAGTTGAATTCTAGAGTGGTCAAACAACTTGTTAAAATCCACCCTGAATAACTCCCATATTGTTTTGATGGAAGCTTTTTTCCCCTTACTGACAGAGAAGAGTTCGGGGAAAAGGTATTTTAATTTGATCCCATTCCACCAATTATGTTCCCAAAATAACGTATCTTTCCCATTCCGTAAATGATATTTAGAAAAACAATTGAGAATATCAAAACAGCTTTTAAGACTGAACCACAGAGGGGAACAATAGTTTGTGGAAGTGTTTAAAAGAGCACCAGGCCATAGTGTATCGAGGTACCTGGCCTTTACTAATTCTTTCCACTTTACTTGGCAATTTCCTGAGAGTAATTGCCATAGAAGCTTAGTTTTGAGTGCTAAGTTAAAATTTCTGAGGTTAATTATCCCTCAACCTTTGTGCTGCTTAGGTCTACAAAGAGAAGCCCACTTGACTAAATGCACTCCCTCATGGGAAGTAGGGTCAGAATTCTACAGAAAGTTACTTCTAATCCTGTCTATATCTTTCTCCACCTGCCTAGGCATGTGCAGTACAGACAAGAAATAAGTGGGAATGGCTGATAATACTGAATTAATCAATGTCAGCCTTCCACCAAGGGAAAGAAAGTGTGCTTTCTAGTGAGACAGTTTTAGAGATATTTTCTCAATAACTGGGGTCCAATCTTTACGTGTGGCATTCCTATAATGTAGAGGCATACCCAGATATGTTATAGGTAGCTCAGCTGACTTGCAGCCTAGGGACTTACATGCATTATCAATAGAGTCTTGGCCTGCCCCTATCCTAGTGAGGGAGGACTTAAGGAAGTTGATTTTTAGGTCAGAACATGACTGGAAGCAGCAAAGAATACATTTAATATTGACAATATTCTCTGGGCCTTCAGCTAAAAACAGAATGGTATCATCAGCATATTGAATATTTAACACATAGGGTCCCCCATGAGGGAATTGAATGCCTGCTATAAGATTATGATTTAGCGCTAGCTTTAACATTCGGTTTAGGACATGTGTGGCTATAATAAAGAGCAAGGGGGAAAGAGGATCCCCCTGTTTAAGCCCTATTGCTGCCCCAAAGAAATCATGAGATGACCCATTAAGTAATATGGAAAATTTAGCAGAGTAAATACATATCTTGATCCGGAAGATTCATTTTTCCCCAAAACCTAACCCCTGTAGGGAGTCTAACAAGAATTCCCAATTGTCATTGTCAAATGCCTTTTCAAAATCCAGCTTGAGGATGTAACCAGGTACTTTTGAGGATCTCATCAAATGGAGGGTTTCCTGGGCTACAAGGAAATAGTCCCCAATTGAGCGACCAGCTAGGATTGTACATTGAGAATTGTCGATTACCTAGTTAAGAATAGGAGAAAGCCTAGAGGCCAGGGTTTTAGTAAGGATCTTATAAATACTATTCACCAAACTAATAGGTCTGAAATCTGTAATCAGACTAGCTCCAATCCGTTTGGGAATCAAGACAATAAATGTCTGATTGAAGGGGGAAAGAGTGTTAGGAGCACTCGATGCAAAGAAATGATGAAAGATGTTTATTATGTCATGTTTTGTAAGGTCCCAAAACTACTGGAAGGAAAACATTGGGAACCCATCAGGCCCTGGACTTTTGTCCCTTGGTAATTTGACAAGATTTGCCTTAATCTTTGCTTCCGAGAATGGAACTTCAAGGGATTCAGGGTTAGGAATCTTAATGGGAGCCAAGCTATCCCAATTGAGAGAGATTCTGGGGCAAAGGTGGGAGTTAAATTGATTATAGAAATGAGTCTCAATTTCTTCCCTTATTGCTGAGGGAGAAGTAATCTGAGTGGAGTTGACGGTAAGTGAGTGGATGTTGTTGATCCGTCGATGGGAATTAACTATGCTATGAAATAAGAAAGAATTGGAATCATCCTCTTTCAACCATTGGATTCTAGATTTCTGTCTCTAGAACATCTCCTATTTTTTTAGAAGTTCATCATGCTTTGATATCAATGCTTGCTTTTTTGACCAAATCTCACCATTGAGAATAGAGTACTCAGATAGGCTATCGATATATTGTATTCGTGTTTCAATGTAACTTAATCTCTGGCCTCTGGCCATACTAATCGGGCCAACCCAGCTTTTTAAGTGTTTCTTCAGGTGTTTCAATCTATAGGTGAATCCAGCCAATGGGTTAGGGGTGTGAAAAAGAGCTCTAGATTCCAGCCAACAATCTTGGATGAATGACCTTCACCCATCAATAAGAAGTCAAGATCTATAGAATCTGAAAGGAGTGAGACCCCAATTTTGTCTAACAGTGTCTAAAATAATTGGGACATGGTCAGAAATCACTCTGGCTTTCCCAGAACAGAATGAATTAGGGAATTTGGAAGACCAAGGGGATGAGGTAAGAAATCGGTCCAACTTAACCATTGTAGGGTCTGCTTGGTAATTGGTCCAAGTGTAGGAACAATTGATAGGGGAGAGGTCCATCAGTTGGTTACCATTAATGAAATCATTAAAATTAGACATATACCCAGAAATCCTTGGGCAAGAGGAATGTTCATGGGAGAATCTTATTAAGTTAAAATCTCCACCAAGGACCCAATTAGCATTAACCACATGACTGAGGCCATGTAATTCCTCAAGGAAGTCTGATTTAAGTCGTGATTCGCAAGGACCATAGACCCCTGTGAGCCACCAATCGAAATTATCTTCATAAGTGAGAAAGTGTAAAGACAGGCTAAAGATGCCCGTCAGGTGTGCCTTAAGATCGAATAAATTACCATCCCAATCAATCAAAATGCGTCCAGAGGCTCTAGTGGAAGCATGATGGAACCACGAGGTGATTTTCCTACCCCGTAAGGATCTAAGGGAGGCTTGGGTGTAAGACTCCTTTTTAGTTTCAGTGATGATGAGAATATCACATTTTTGTGATCTAACAAGATTACGTATAGCACTGGATTTAGCACTTGACCCTAATCTCCTGATATTCCAGGCTACTATAATCATGGATTATTGTTGGAGGACCAAGAGGGATAATCCTTCTCATGAGAGCTAGAAAGATCATTCAGGGAAATGGACAGTTTCCCCTGATCTAGCCTGACTTGCTTGAAGAAATTTTGTGCATCTACGATAGTCCTAAGGGTGATGCTGATATTACCACAAAAATTTTAAAATTGCTGATAAGAGTCCCAAATCAAGGGGTCTATATCCTTATTATGCATGATGTCAAAATTTGAGCCATTCTCAGTAGGTAAAAAGAAAGGCAAAGCATCATAATTAATAGATCTAGAGTCACAAGATGTAGAGACTGTAGGAGTCTCGCTGTTACCTGGGTCATGCACCGGAGTGTCGGGAAGGGAGGGAGGCATCTCAGACGTATTACTTTCCAGATTTTCCCTCTCCATGCAGTCGTATAAAGCTAGTATTTTCTTGAACTTACCCATGGAGATGTTCCTAGTCCAAATCTCAGCTTGGACGAAGCTTGAGGCGTCCATGAGGGCGTGAGAGTCGGTCCCATGAGAGTTAATAGTTCCAGAGGAAAGGGAGGGTGAAGCTTTGAACAATCCTTCAGAAGCTGGGGGTGGGTGGGGGGGAAGTAGGCCAGCAGAGTCCGAGGAGGGGACACTTAGTTGCGGGAGGGAGGAGGACCTAGTCCAAACATTTTTCCCCGTCCTAGGGGTTTTCCCAGTCCTAGCCCCACTCCATCCCTTTGTGTTTTTGAATGGCTTTCTG
>JAMKQA010069747.1:0-23647 GCA_024699735.1 Posidonia australis | reverse complement strand
ACACCCACCGACATGTCGTCCGACATCAGGTAAGTCGCGACATACATTGCAATATCGTTTCCCTACCTACACTTTCCGACACGTGTCGGCGAAATTTCGCCGACACTGTCTGACATTTGGTTCCATGGTCTAACATCAAGCAATCGACACTAATCACAAGTAATCCATTGAAGCATGACTAACAGTATCTATACTGTCGCAATGGACCTTCCCGTGAAGGAGTCCAATTGCCCTGGCCGCAGTCTCGTTGTCTTCAAGACACAAACCTGAGGTGCGTCTTTAAGATGTCTCTGGTGCTCGAGCACCTAGGGACTTTTATCTTAGACTCGACGAGCATCAACACTGAGGGTAGTCTGAGTCTACCGTACCCTGGGTCTTGTGGTACTATAGCTAACAGTCACGAGGTTTATTCCTGGGACCAAAAACTCGACAACCATAGCCTCGAACACATCCCTAATCACTTAGAAGTCTTACTACCCCATATAGGTATGGTCTGTCGGCTATGTGGTTCTTACAAAACCTCGATATTTGGACTACATTGTGTATCATGGAGTTACTTAGAGGTTTCATACCCTTAGGTCTACTACCACAGTACCTTTGGTCTCGTCAATATCCTAGGTCTTGGGTACTTAGAACAAGCAAAGTATCATATCTCTATGTCCAGCTGGTACTTCGATCCATGGACCTCAGTGTCAGTTTCGTGAAAGACAATTTAGAAGTATCATACCTTCAGGATCTGACAAGCACTTGTCTTATCCTTTTGGTCACACACACAAAAAACACCATAAAATATTTCCTAAAACTCTTGCAAGGTATATGTATTTTTTTAAAAATTCTTTTGGAAATCAGTTTGAAAACATTTAAGTCATTTCTCAAAACACCACCAGCTCAAACCACTTTTTAAAGCCTTTGGGAAAACTATTACCTAAAACATTCAACACTTTTCTCATAAATTATTGAAAATCTCTTTAGCAAATCCCTTAGAAAACATCTTTCTAATCATTCAATATTCTGTTTCAAAATCATTTAAAAACTATTTGAAACCTCATACTCCAAATAAAACACTCCAAACATCAATTCAATGGTAAATAAGGAGTCAATATACTCTTATATCAGCAAAACTGGGAAGAAAACATATTGAAGGTGTTGGACGTTAATCACCCCAACGTCCAACGTTGGACGTTGACATTTCCAACGTTCAACACTACAGTCAATGCTACTAAGATCCAACTTAGAGCACTACACACCCAAACATTGTCTATTCTTAAATTAATTAATCTCTGAGGTTCTACATTATCGTAATCATCCATCTAGGTCATTTAATGGGAATTCTTAGGTTATTATACTTTTATATCAATTTCTTTTATCAAGAGGACGCTAAATTTAGTTTACAGATGTTAGACGTTAAAGATGCTAGCTTCCAATGTTGGACACTACCTATCCTAACGTCCAACATAGAAAATATTGTTTTTCAAGAAATTCCTTCTAAAATCCTCTAGCATTCTAATTATCTCCTAAATGAGGTCAAACATAATTAATTATCACTAACAATACTTCATGCAACCAGCTACAAATTTCCTTAATCCATTTGAATCATTTCTAATTAATCATGCTTTATGATTAACCATCTGAGGTGTAAAATGCATGAACATCAACGTCTTATGTAGGATGCAGCTTTGTCTGCGTCCAACACCCTTAGTTCCCATTTTAATTAAAATCCTTTAAAAATTACCATGACATGCACACATCTTGCACTAAGAATCACAATAAGAAGGGAAATAAGTATAAAATCCACTGCATGCAAATACCTTCTTAACCATGATATTTATTTCATGATGTAAGACGCATGATACTTTGTGTCCTACATATGATGCACTTGATTCAGCTTCCAATGTTATGATATTACCCTCAAAATTATGCTAATCCTATCTAAAAATTCATGCAACCACTATAGAAAGATAGGGGACATCGAAAACACAAGCATGCATCAAAATCCTAATCATAAAGCAAACTAAAATTACATTTACATGGATGTGTACCTTGTACCCTTGAGGGGAGCCAATCGACGATTGGATGTTTCCCACGAGCTCTTAGGCATGCGTTAGACACCCTCCGACCATCCGTCACACTTGCAGCAGCCCACACAACCATAAACCTTAGAATTAGTGGGGCCACTCATGAAGGAGAGGAGAAGAGGACTTAAGTTCAAGAACCATCCTTACTTCTTCTCTTTCTCTCTCTTAGGCTCCCATGTACTTAGAAAATCACTAGAGATAGCTTCATGCCAGGATAGAAGATGGAGGAGGGCGGAGGGAAGAAATCTTTCCTAGAAATTATTGACTTGCACTATATATAGGCAGCAACAAAATTTATAACGTTATACATAGTCGACCATGTATCTTACGTAAGATGCATGGGTACACGTGTCTAATGACTAAAGCTACAAGTGTTATACGTAGCCTTCTAAGCGTCTAATAGAAGACGCATCATATGCTACATCTAATACTTACAAGGTCAAAAATCAATATTTCAGTGTCTAATACAGCGAGATTCCAGAGACCTAAATGTCACCTAAGAATCTAGGTTGTTATAGATTCCCATTAAAGCTCAACTTATCCAAATGAATCGAAGGTTGTTAGAAATATGCAAACAAGAAATTAAAGATCTTTAGGATATAGGTCTTATTAGATCAAGTTCTTCATCTTAGAATTGTATGGCATTTTTTTTGAAAAATGTCACTAAGAACAATGTTTTAAATGTCGGTTTTGTGTCGGATTTCGGTAAGTTGAAAAACAGATATGTGTCGGTAAAATGTCGGTATGTCGGTATCGTATTGGTAGAAATACAGTAAAAAAAATTCACATTTGTTTAGAAAACTTCTAAGTCGATGTCGTATTGGAGTTGTGTCGGTAAATTAAGAATATGACACGTATCAGTGAAGTTTCGACGACACGCATAGACATTTGGTATTATGACTGAGAGTGAAAGATGAACTCCTAGATTAGTAATTAATTACAAATCACTTAATAAAGTTCTTTAGTGGAATCGATATCTTATTCCAAATAAATAAGATTTGATAAGAAGAATTCATATTTCTAAATTATTCTCTAAATTTGATATGAAATCAAATTTCTGACAAATTCAGATCAAAGAAGAAGACATACAAAACAGTATTTACAGTTTCTTTAGGTCATTTTGAATGGAATATTATATCATTTAGACTAAAAAATGTTCCTTCAAAATTTCAAAAGATAATGAATGAGATTTTTAATCCTTATACTATCTTTAATATAGTATATATAGATGATGTGTTAATTTTCTCTTAAGATGTTGATCAATACTGAAAATATCTTAAAATATTTTTCTTTGTTATAAAACATAATGAACTTTAGGAAAGATCTTAGGATTCAAAATTGACCAATGAATGATCTCACCTATCAATAGGGTAATTGCCTTTGTTGATAAATTTTCAAATAAAGTAAAAGATAAGATACAGTTGTAAAGATTTCTATGATGTTTTAATTATATTTCATATTTTTACAAGAATCTTGCCTTCAATAGGAAAATTTCAATTGATAGACTAAAAAAGGTTTCCTCGGAATGGACCACTTAGTGCATAAAGGCTACGAAGAATATCAAAGAAAAGGTAAAAATTTTATCATGTCTAAATAATATAAATGTAAATGTCTTTAAGATTGTGGAAACTGTGCTTTTGGTAAATGCTATAGAGGAATCTTAAAACAAATGATAGATAGCAAGGTACAACTAGTAAGATTTACCTATGGGATGTGGAATGAATATCAAAGAAATTATTTCACTATAAAAAAAGAAATTCTAGCCATTGTATTAACAATTACCAAATTCTAAGAAGATTTGTTAAATCGAAAGTCTTTTAAAAAAAGACTATAAATTTGCAAAATTTATTCTTGAAAAAGACGTTAAAAACCTCACAGCTAAACAAATTTTTACTAGATGGCAAGTCATGTTATTTATATTTGATTTCAAAATAAAATTTATTAATGGAAACAAAACCATCTATCTATCAAGAGAAATTTTCCAGGAAATGACTCATAATACTAGATGCAAAAGTTCACTCCTACGAACAAAGGAGTAATGGCAAACTCTCGAAAGGCATATTGAGAGACATCTCTTCTTAGAAAATATTGCTCTTAAAACTAGAAGCTCATGATAATGTAATTGAGGATATGTCCATTGACTACTCAGTTAAAACCCGATACATTGAAAAATATGTGGATTATCTTATAGTTCTTCAAATACAAGAGCTAAACACAAGTACTATTATATTGGTAATGGAATATTTTTGAGAAGGATATTGCTATAATAGGGAAAACTACCAGATACTATGAGAAAATATTTCTTAAAATAGAAAGTGCCAAGGTCCAGTATAATTTTAGGAGTTCTAAATCAAGGAAAGAATATATCTTCTCTTAAATAATGATTGAAAATATTATCTCTTTGGAAGAATGGAACAATACTTAAAATCCAAGTCTCTTCCGAAAGTTTTATGATCTAAACTTTCCTGGTCTTAAAAATTATAATGATTGAGATTGAGATTATTAAGAAGCATGGGAAAAAGTTTCCTCATTTAAAATAGTCGGATGAAGTATTCCTAATTTATTCATTTCATATATCAGTTTGCTCAAACTGTTCTTTCTTATTTTTTGGAAAAATTATGCATCAATTAAAGAAATTTTCTTTGAGTAGATTGCCAATTCATTCATCAAAATGGATAAAATTTAAATTCTTAATTACTCTAACTATTCGAAAACATGGAATCCTATGAATGGAGATGGGAATGTGAAAAATGACCCATTTATTTCCCAACTATTATCTTGATCGACAGTAAAATAGTGGGATAAACATATTTTACATCTGTCTTCCAAAAGAAAATCATCTCAATGTTAGTTAATAATTCTAGATCTCTAGTATTACAATCACAGAGATTCTCAGTCAAACCAAGAGTTGACAAAAAAGTTCCGAATCAGTTACCTAAAAGCCTTGTGAGTTACAACTCAAGCTCTTAGTTTCCGATGAATTAAACAAACTATTGGCTCCTATCATCATCCTTCACTTTTCGTCGTACATATCTACTTGTTAATCGGGATGACTATTATGGTATTAAGGATTATGGACATCTAATCTCTGTGCTTTTGTCAATAAACTCCTAAAACAGTAGGAGTGGAGAATACGTTCAAAGGATGAAAAGAATGAAAAGACATAAAGCTTGAAGAAATATTCGTTGGAGATGACTTAAAGACGTAGAAAAGACTTAAAGGAGGAAAAGGAAGATTTCCACTAAAAAGAAAAACTGATATAAAGGAAAAAATGATTCCCACGATTGCACTAGCAAAATCAATTGTACTAGCAAATGACTCTTCATTGTGCCTTATTTGTCTATTGATGAAAGAGGACTCTGCTTCATCTTCTATAAAAGGGTATCATGGCAAAGGAAGGCGCCTCGATTGCTTGAAGCTAATTATTGTAAGTGTGAGTAAAGGATTGTAAGTGAAAGCTAAGAGTTGTAAGTGAGTTGAGAATTGTAAGTGTGAGTTGAGAATTGCAAGCAAGGAGTTTGTGTCTTGAAAGATACGAAGTAATAATGTTTGTAACACTTTCTCATACGATATATATTTGAGACTTCCATTTACTTAATCTTGTCTAAATTCTCTGAGTGTTATTATTCTTGTATAATTTGTAGTATTATAATAGTTTTGTATTCCTGCTTAAGTTGATATTAGAGAATAGTTTTGTCTAAGTTTTGTATCAGACAAAACTATTATAACACTGCAAATTATACAAGAATAATAACTCTTAGAGAATAGACAAGATTAATTCAAGCAAATGGAAGTCTCAAATATATGTTATATGAGAATGACTTACAGATATTGTTGCTCCAGATCTTTCAAGATTCAAACTCCTTGCTTGCAATTCTCAAGTCACACTTATAATTCTCAACTCACTTACAACTCTCAGCTTTCACTTACAACCCTTAACTCACACTTACAATTATCAGCTTCAAGCAATCGATCTTTCTAAAATAAATTGTTTTTGTGTGTTAAGAACATTAATATCATTAGTGGTTTCATTACCAGATTCTTCATTGTTGTTGTCTATTTTGCTACAGTCACATAGATTTTCTTTATTGTCTGAACTTGATTCTTCTGAATTAACATGTAACTTATTTATGATACTGTCTTTTTTCTCTTGGTCAAATTCTTCCGACTCCAACAGTAATTCATTAATTTTCTTTTAGTGTTTCTTTCAAACATTTATTGTCATAACAGCCTCTTTTTATTGCATTTAAAGCATGTTGGAATTCTTTAGGGCTGTTCTTTAGTCTTGATTTTATTTTTAAATCTTTTACTTGATTTTTTTGATATTTCTTTTTCTCATCTCTACCATTTTCCCAAATGTTTTTCCCTTTATAGTTTTTCAGTCTTTTCGGGATAAGTTTAGGATTTTCTTGATAAACACCAAACTGATAACAGAAATTGCCCAACTCTTTCTGTCCTAGCAATCTTTATTTTTTCAGTTGTCCTAACTTTAAATCATTACAAAGTGCAAGACCAATTTGATTAATTTTTTGAATTAGTTCTCTATAGGAGATCCGATCATACGGGAGAGTATTATTATAATACTATCTAAGAGATTCTTTAACCTTTTTTGGCAAACAGAGGGGAGAAGCTTGATATAATTTTGCTTTTCAAATAACATTATTGCAATCATTTAATTAAAATATTCTGATAAGGAAAACATCCTTATGTCATTTAAAGCCAGTAAGAGTGGAGCACCTTATATTCATAAGGCGTTCTCTATTCTTTTTGAAGATTTTATTGGTGTCACTTATAAAATGTTTATAAATATTAATTATTAGGGTGTAAATCATGTCGGAGATAATTTCACCATTTTTTGTTTTTATGGGTCTCAAATTTGTTCATTTTTGTTATAGTAAGAATTTTCTACCTATTGATTTCTGTTAGGTAGTGCTCCCATTAGCTGCTTAGTTTCTTTGAAAAGGATGTAACTATAGTTCAAACAATTCTATCGTTTTTAGAGTTATTGTGTGTTTTATAGGTGGTAGGATATATTAATATTTGATGGAGCATTTGATGTATCTAATATTTAAGGGAGCAATTGATGGAACAATTCTATAACCATCAATATTCCATTCTATCAAGGAACATCCATCAAAATGATCTCGGACAGAATGTTATCTTCGAATTGGATATCTACAAGCATGGGACTGTTGTAATCTGTTTTTGATGTAGAATAAAATTTATTAAGAGTGTTGAATCATTTTCTGAGGTTTCGGATTCTAATTCTTGAACATCTATTATATGATTCAGAGATAACTTCTATAATCAAGAAGAGAGTTCTTGTGTAAACTTATAGTTGATTTAAGTCATTATGTATCTTCGGTATTTTCTTTTAATTCTCTTAACAAGTTTTCTATTCTTTTTATTTGTTTTTTTATAGTTTGGAGATGGATATTTGTAAAATTATTTTGTTCTATTATTTATGTTGATGTAACTGTCTCACCATATCATTGGTGAGTTTTAGGCTTTTTAGCGATATAACCTTAATTTCTTCTTTATCAAGTTTTATTTGTTTAAGTGGAGGATGTATTGATTCTACCTTTTCATTTTTGGTAGTGAGTTTTCATGTATTAGCTATCTTCGTAATGGCCAAAGCAGGATGACTAGGGGGGAGATATTCTAATATGGATTCTAATATTTGAATATAATATGTTTTATACCAATTAAAAAGAAAATATTCATTTCAATTCCTTCATTTGGTTGTACGATTGTTATCTAAGGTAACTCTGTCTTTATGGTTATAGTTTTGGAAAAATTATTCTTTTTTTAATTTATTTTCTTCTGAATTAAAATCTTTCTTTAGAAGATCTTTATCTATTTTAAATTCGTCTTATTGAAGGCTTAAAATATTTATGCTAAAGAGATTCTGATGGTTCATAATTGTCTGTATATGTGGCCAAGGTTATTCCGGGTGGTCTATCGTTAGTTCTGTGGTCTTATTGCTGTATAACAAGTGAAACCAAAGCCCTACAGGACCAAGAAACCACAGAAGAGGATCTTGAGCTTATAACCATCCTTCTTGATGCAGAAAAATTATTCTCTTGATCTTCGTTAGATGTTCAACTATATTTTCTAATTCTTTATTTTTTAGTGGTTTAGGAGGAATGGCTTGGTTGAGTGTTCAAATTTCAAGTAGTTTAATCTTTTCTCATTTTAGAGCTTTTGGAACAATTATATTGTTTCCTGTTTTTGTAAGAAAAAGTCTTGTAACCTCCTTTCTGAAAAAATCTTTGCTTGTGGGGTGATAGTGCTCATGGATTTAAAGCAGACTCTATATGCAATAGCTTTGTTTTTAGAAGCAGGTTCCATAGTGAAACCTTGTATTTGGAGGTTTAAAGTTAAAACCTTTAAAGGTCTAGGTCTGTAAGAGAAACAGAAAAATTTGGAAAAGCGTTAAAGAAGACACATCTTTCATTAAGACTATATTCTACATGACCGAGTAGTGAATAAGAAAACTTAAGGTGCTTGCAATCTCTTAAACAAATAAGAATGGATGTATTTAATCCATTCTTGGTTAGGGCTCTAGTTGATACTTGGACAAATCCTATGTGCAAATAATGGTACTTTGTACTTCCATTTATCATTTCAAGATCTTTATCTACGAGGAGTTGTTAGTAGTGGAAGTTATGGAGATGGTCCTTTCTATAGTTTTAATATGTTAATCTGTAATAAACTCGAAAGATCCTTTTGTGTATATTTCTTTCATAGGTATTTTAAACATTTTCCAATTTAAAAGGCTTTGGTCTATATTTTTAAAATTAAAATGTTTACTATTTTACTAGTAAGTGTTCTAACAATGGTGGGGTTTCGAGACTCATTGGAATCATTAGCGAAGAGATTTAATATCCTTGATATAGTGGAAAACAATCCAAGATACTAGTGGTCTGTCGAGAAAAACAAAGTTCATAAACTTCTAAATCAAAATTGGCAAGAATTGAGGAGCAACCTGCAACGAGAGGCGTCGGACCTAATATCCAAAGTTATATAGCACTATAATAGAGAAATTAAATTCAGCAACTAATGATCACGAAAAGGCTCTTATAATACTCACTTAAAGCAGGAATACAAAACTATTATAATACTGTAAATTATACATGAATAATATCACTCAGATAATTTAAACAAGATTAATTCAAGCAAATGGAAGTCTCAATTATATATCATATGAGAAAGTCTTACAGATATTGTTGCTTCAGATCTTTCAAGGCACATACTCTTTGCTTGCAATTCTTAACTCACACTTACAATTCTCAACTCACTTACAACTCTCAACTTTTACTTACAATCGTTAACTAACACTTACAATTTTTAACTCCGAGCAACCGATGCTCCTTCCTTTGCCATGGTACCCTTTTATAAAGGATGGAGTAGAGTCCTCTATCATTAGTGGACAAATAAGGCACAATAAAGATATTTTTGCTAATGCAATCACTTCTGTTAGTGCGATCGTGCCTTCCATGGTGGGAATAACCTTTTTCTTTTTATCAACTTTTCTTTTAAGTGGAAATCTTCCCTTTCCTCTTTTAAATCTTTTCTGCATCTTTAAGTCTTCTCTGACGAATGTGTCTTCAGGCTTTATGGCTTTTCATTCTTTTCATCTCCATCCATATTGCTTTAGGAGTTTATCAACGAAAGTACGAAGATTAAGTTTCCATATTATGGAGTGCTTCATCATTAAATAAGTAATCCTCAATGTCATGACAATCATCTCCATTAACAAATAGGTCTGTAAGACGGAAAGTGAAGGATGATGTTGAGGACTCGGTTTTTATTGGAGCCTTTGGTTTGTTTAGTTCATAAAAAATCAAGAGTTTAAGTTATGACTTTGATCCTTTTGGATAATTTTATTTGAAATCTTTTTGTCAGCTCTTGGTTTATGGTACTAGAGATTTAGTATAACGACTCGTGTCACTACACTCAATAATCCTTAGCCTAATTAAAATTTAACACAATTATGTACTAAATTTACATAATAATTAAAGGCTAAGCTTAGTATCTAAACTACCAAGTAGACGACTAGGCGACTGACTATATATACTAGCTAAGCACACTACAACTTATCTACATCTACTACTGAAAAACCACACAGAAAACATGCACGAGTAATCAAAAAGTCACTTAGCACACATTTCTTGAAAATCACGAGAAAATTGGCAAAATCAACGATATAAATTTTAGTAAGCTTAAAACACTTTCAAAATCTTTTGCTTCCTTTCCAAAACTATCAGGAAAATGTCACATAGGCAAAAAGAAATTCTGATGCCACATAGGCTAAAACTCAAAACCTCGAGGCACACAGGTAGAAAACCATACTGAGTCGTGATGTTCAGTGTTAGGCAATCAATTCTGGTTACAAGTAGCCATCGAGATGTACTGTAATGCCACGATCTCATCACCTTAGGAGGAATGAGCCCGTCCCGCACTCCAATTGCATAGAAAGGACTGCTCTCACGTCAATCACACAAGAAGGTTATCCACTCTCTGGACGTCACTATTCAACGAGATACATGCACCATCCATCTTGGTCATCATAGGGTACGTCTTCTCAACGTCTTAATAATTTGTATAAGGATTAAAAATTAGCCTAGGAGAAAATTAACACTTCTTTTATATATACTATGCTAAAGGTAGTATAAGTATTAAAAATTTCATTCATTGTCTTGTAAAATTTCTATAGTAATAAGATCGCTTAATCTCCAAACAAATAAATGAAAGAATATTCTAAGATAAAATAAGAGTATTTCAAGAGAAAATGGAAAGAGAAGTCCGTTCTACTCTTTCGATAGTATTTTGGCATAGGAAAAAGTATGAAGTTAACCTACCCTATGTAAAGGGTTTTAATGAAGAAAAGATACCCACTAAAGTTTGGTTTATCTAAATGAATCAAAGGTTGCTAGAAATATGCAAATAAGAAATTAAAGTTCTCTAAGATAAAGGTTTTATTAGACCAAGCTCTTCGCCTTGGGGTTGTGTGGCATTCTTTGTGGAAAATGTCGCAGAGATTGAAAAAGGAACTCTTAGATTAGTAATATATTACAAACCACATAATAAGGTTCTTTGGTGGAATAGATTTTCTATTCCAAATAAATAAGACTTGACAAGAAGAATACACACATACACACACACACAAACACAGAAAAATTTGAATGAGCTCTAGAACTCATTTTATACAAATTGAGTTCTCATGTCAATTTCATGATATATAAGTGATATCAAAATTCTAATTGTAGAATATGATCTACGTTATATGTAAAATCGACATACAAAAAATCGATTGTTTTCGAAATTTCAATTATAGATATTATAGGTTGATAAAATTTTTTAAATAAAAATAAGTCTATGAATCATAAATTTATATGAATATCTTAAGATCCATCCATTAGATGTGAAATCCAAACGATAGATTTGATTAACATTCATCGTGATATTTACCTGTTAAAAATCAAGTAATTTTGAAAACTATTTCTCAAGAAACAATGAATTTATAGAATCACATTTTTTACTAGTTAATATGAAACTATTGAATTTTTGCATATTAAATTACTAAGCTAGAAGTTTTGGATTGACTTAATTTTTTAGTCTATAGCCTTTGTAGACAATTAGATAAATATTTAAGGTTTAGATTTTCCATACGACCAATATATAATGAAATACTCAAAAGAACTAAAAAGGCATTCACTTTAAACAAGTAAGCCCTTAGCCTCATTCAAACCTTCCCTTCTATATATATTATATATATATATACAGATATTTTTACAAGATTCATGCAGTTCCTTGCCCAGAAAAATTCACCTCTTGAGTTGAGCGTACCCTGTCATTGTGACTGAAAGTTTCCCTGTCTTATGTATACTAAATATAATTTTAAGTCTTTAGCAGTCAACTTCAATTTCTCCATTAGGTTTCAAGATCTGTTTTGAATTTTTTTGAACAGGCGAGAGGTGCTTGGGAAATTCGACTTTATCTATTTAGGTTTTTTATTGTGCTAAATCTGTAGCAATATTTTAGATTGGGCTTCTAATGCTATAGATTTTTAATAGTCTTTTGGTTTCTTTTGTATTTATAATTCGATGAGATGTTTGATTGCCATGTAGTGTGCTGCTGGAGCCATGGAGAGTGTGGAGGAGGCAATGAAGGTGAAACATATGGATATGTTGGATGTTTTTGAATCATCGCTTAATTTGGAAGAGACACAACTGCAAGACGGCTATAAGGATGGCTGTATTGATGGTTTGGCCTCTGGGAATGAAGAAGGGAGGCAGGTGGGGCTCAAGCATGGCTTTGAGGTGGGTGAGGAAATAGGGTTGTATAGGGGCTGTGTTGATGTTTGGGAATCAGCCATAAGAGTTGAACCTAAAGCATTCACAGAGAGGGTACAGAAGGGAGTAAGGCAGATGGGAGAACTTCTTCGGAGGTATCCATTGATGGATCCTGAGAACGATTCAGTTCAAGAAATCATGAGTGCTCTCAGGCTGAAATTCCGTGCCATTACGGCAAGTTTGGGTGTGAAGATTGAGTATGATGGATACAAGAAGAAGGATGTTGATTTCTGAGGTTGCTCTTTTAAAAAAACTGAAATATGTAATTTGGATCCGTCAGTTTTTTTTTGGGACTATTTTCTGTTTCTTCTTTGTGAACATATAATAAGATGTGGAAATTGTTAGTGCAGCAGTTGGTTTTTTTTTTTATATGAGAAGAATGGATATCTCAATAGTGGAAGTGATGTTCTTTCTTATGGATGCACTTCCCTTGTGTTGCATATTGATTTATCTATCCATGCTGGAATTGAATACCTGTTTATATATCTTGATTTTAGGACATATTATCTATTTCTGGAGTTATTCTGTCTTTTAATGGAACTCTGCAATGCATTTTTAATTGATTCAGTCTGTACTACTCCTTTTCATTGAATATATGCATACATTTCCATCTAAAAAAGTACACTCATGGTACAATCAGTAAGGGAAAAGTTGCATATTGATTTGTGAGGTGATGACTTGATTGCAGAGTTGAGATGCCCTTGGGAATCTAATGTGTTATTCACACCATACATGGTGCCCATCTAGGCACCAAGGTGGTATAGGTAAGCTGGCGTTTTAACACCTAGCCATATTTAATTTTTTCAGATCCCTGAGGATATGTATTTAAATCATGCTATTTTTTGTTATTTCAATGTATTAATGTTTAATTGTGTTTAGAATGGATATATCATTGTATAATTGTATATAATAATAAAATATGTACAGGGAAAATTTGAAATTTCTTTTATTTATTTACGGTGCCTAGGGATCACCTAGGCAAGATGCCCCAACTTACCGCCTGGGCGCCTTGATAACCTTGATTCACACATACAGATCATTTGGTACTTCATTAATATTTGGTACATTATTGTTACTAATTCAAAATCACATATTTACATACTGGGTTTCACCTGTATGTAATCAATATGTTTCCATGTTTTTCAGTTTATGTTTTTCTTGTTTGAATATTTGTTGTTTATGAAATGGTCGCAATAGTCATGGCTCTTTATCTGCTATTCTGCTTAGCACTGTCAAATTTTGGGTCTACATGTGCTGGTGAACATGAACTATTTTAGTAATCACAATGGTTGTGAAGCCCTTAATAATGCAAGGGATGGCAGAAGTATGTCTCATGAAACTAGCAAAGCACAGAGACATGTTGAAATGGATAGAGAAGCTTCCTGCTGACAGTAGTTATGCACATCATTCACGAGTTCTGAGCAAACTTCTGCACCTCATGTCTATTCAAGTTAAATTTGTAGCAAAATGCTCCTTTTCTTGACTGTTTCTGTTCAGTACTAATTCATTTTTTTTTAGTGTTCACATTTAATGCTTCAAAGAGTAGAGATGCTGATCATCACTAAATAGGATATGCAATTGATGACCAATTTGGTTTGTATGTTACATAATGTGGCTAAATAATTCTTTAGAATTAGTGCTAATAAAGTTATCAGCCGATTCCAAAACACATAGCTTTATTCAAAAAAATAAACGGACTTAATGTGAATTCAGATATTCTGCAGGAATTTGTGCTTGTTTATGAACTTAAAACTAGAACTAGCCTGATGGTAATGTTTAAAATAAGTTTTGGTTCCACTTTCTAAATCTTTTGAGATCATGCCATGCTAGTGCCCATGATCTCAAATGTGAGGTTCTTCATTTGTCTGTGGTTCTGATAAAGTTATCATTGAATTCTGATGGATTTCAATGTACTGGTGTACGTAGCTTTATTGAAGAAAGTAAGCAGATTGAATGTGATTTAAAGTCAAGTTTAAAGAATGTGTGATTATTTATGAAATTAAAACTAGAACAGGCTTGCTTACTAGTGCTAATATTTTAAAAAAGGCTTGGTTCCATTCTGTATCTTATGAGATCCTAGGTACCTGTCATCTAATTTGGGGTTTCAGATTGCTCTGATCTATTTGCATAGGAGTATCTCACAAAATGAAGAGCTAGAGCTGCTTTTTGCTGGGCTTTCTTTGTAACAAAATGTGTGATAATGGATGATTAGTTTGGTGATTGAAAAATTGCTAACGAGATGTAAGAAGTGACATGTATGATAAGTAAGTCTGCAACCATTTGGTCTAGTAGTGAAGTCTTTTTGTGGTTGTACGAGAAGTTGGAAGTTTAACTCCTACGGATATCATATATATTATAATCATATTATTGTATTATTTTCTTCATAGGTTCGTATTTTATGAACGGTAAGAGAAAAAAAATTTGGAAATCCGTTTCACTTGGTGGTGGTTTCATTGTCTAAGTGTTTGATTGTAATATATATCAAAAATTGTTTCAAAAAAAAGAAAAATGACATGTATGATAAGCAAGGGTTGCTTTTTGCTGGACTTTTCTTTGTAACCAATGTGGTGATAATGGATGGTTAGTGTAGTGATAGAAAAATTGCCGATGAGATGCAGGAAGTGACGTATATGATGCACATTTTGACATTTTAGCATAATTTATATCATGTAGACAATGTTACTTGTAAAAAAGGTAGTGTCAAGTGGAGAATTTTTCTGGCTTCTTTGTTGAAAAAATACTAAACGTTTTACATATATATTCTTTGTTCCTCAAATTTGTATTGATACTTGGACCGTCTTTATTTCCAACTACTTTTCTGTATGTAGATTGTAGAGGTTATGTATAAGACTTCTTTGTCAATTTACAATAGTCTTAGAATTAGAATTAGAAATGGGTTCTTTGTGTCAATACTTCTGTTTAAATATTTGTTTACTTAAGTACACCTGTTAAAATAAAATTTATGTCAATTTCCTTGTTTATCATTACATTTTAATTTATGTCAATGTGATCGTGTTGCCTATTACTTCACGTAAGGCGTGGAAGGCTAAATACACGAACTGAGAAGGCTATAGTGAAATGATGAATCTGAGGAAGGACACTTGACTTGAAAACATCGAATGTGAAAGTAAAACAATAAAGACACAGAAAAATGGAGTTGCCACTTAGTTTATTCAAAATCAAAAGATGAGGAAAACCGAATATGAAGAAAATACAGTAAAAACAATGCGAATATACAAATGCAATAATCTGTACCAAATGGAAGCGACATATTAGTCATTACGTACCAAAGAAAGGGTAAGCAATACTGTTATATATGGGAAAGGTATTAGGCATCCAATACACTCAAAAATTGGTTTTTCTTGGTCAAGTCCAATTACATATGTGGCTAATGTAGGCAAGTGAATGCCAAACGATGTATGTCCTTAGGCAATATGCTTGATGTCATGCCATGATGTGTAAAACATGCAGATATGTGAAATCAAGAAGAGAGAAACCTAGGAGAAGCAACAAATCAAGTAAGCAAAGTGCTCAGTATCATTGTCTGAGTTTTGAATCTGGGTTTGCATGTTGGATGATCAAGCTATGTGATCACGCTAGTTCTATCTGCTACAGAGTAGCGTCCCAGTTTTTTACAGTTTCAGATAACAACTTCATAGATTACAGCAAGAAAATATTGAAATCATTTGAGCAATCATTGGTGAAGTTAAATGGAGTATCAGAGAACATGCAGGAACAACAAAATTGAATCAAGAAACCATGCATGACTCCCCCACCTCCACCTACATGTCGTTAGCTTTCTTTGGGTTTGTCGACCATGGCAAAGGTCAGGAACCTTAGGGAGCCAACCGTCGCTCTCGATGATCAGAGGGGAAGCAAGGAAAAGTAAGAGGTATGCAATGCATGACAAAAACAAAGGAAAACATGTAATGTCCTACTCCACTAAGTGTTGTTGAACCCACCTGCCATTGAAGGGACGATTGACCAAGGAGGACAACTTGCGGGCTCGAGACAGAATCATGGGGGAGTTAGGAATAGGGGAAGGAATGTAGGGACAAGTCCTGTTTGAGCATAACGACCAATGGCCTCGCTTGAAGCCATGAACTCGTCATAGGGGATGCCTGCACGGTAGCAAAGGAAAATACTGTAGAAACCAACATAAAAACAAACCAAATAGGCAAGGAAGAAGGCCACACGTTTACTACATTGCATCGAGAGAGGCAAGGCTTACTTGTAAGGCAGTTAAATGTGCTTTTGGTCGACGGTGCTCGTGGTGATTTCCTTTGGAATTTGGATGGTAGTGGTTGGACGTTGAGGTGGTCGACAATGGCGAGGTTGTACTTAGACCCAATGGGTGCCTCTCGACCTCACTCAGGGATGCTAATAAGGGGTGGTGTGGTTGTGCTCGGCCAAGGATGCAAGGAGGTGCTCTCAGGGGCGGATTTCGGTGGGGGCCAGTGGGGACTTTGCCCTCATTGGACTTTCAAAAAAAGAAGAAGTATACTAAGTATAATGTTTTGTAAATAACCCCTTAAAACCTCGGTTACTCTCTTTCCCCGCATTCCTCTTGGCCTCTCCCACGCTTCAACTCTCTACCTCATCTCTCTCACGACAGGTGCCCTATTCCCTAAAATCAAGAGATGGTGCCATAGCCGTCAGGTGAGTGACGACGACGGTTGACAACTCTCCTTGATTTCTCCTCCACAGACCACAGCCCACAAGACGAACGTCCAACTCGAACCGTCCTTCATCCAAGAACCACCCTGTCTAGTGTCCACAGGCGGGCAACAACGATGGGCGACGACCATCTTGCCGGCATACTCTAGGTCAGGTTTTCCCCTTCAAAACATTTGCTTTCTTCTTCATCATGTTCGTCCTCTACTTTCCTTTCTTGAATAGTCCATCTGTGTTCGGTACTTCAGTTGATTGTTTTCTGAAATCTAACTTCTTGTACTACTAGTATGATCCTCTTGTACACTATTTATTTCATCCTACAATAAGGTCATCAAGGCTTCACAAATTCTGAACCATCCTAGTATTCCATTAACTTTAACATAAAAACTCCACAACCATTCTTGATAGACATGAAATTTTTTATTTAATTTGTTGAATGCCAAAAATAAGAGTCAAAAGATAAGTCCCAGGGAAGTGAAGTAACACAACAAGTTAATAAGGAAAATAGTAAACTAGACACTAGATGATATTAGGTACTTTATTAGTAAACAACCATCTGGATAGAATTTAAGCTTCTTCACTAATAATCACTATTGTTAGTTTTCTACTATTATTGTTAATTTAAAAATTTTCGTGTACTTATGGTGCTCTGATCATTGAAATTTGTTGATGATCTAGGATTTTAGTTCATTGAAATAGTCTCTTTTTAAAAAAGATATGTTGATGCCTTTTAAAGTAGACATATTTTTGGATTATAATCATGGTGTCAATTGTTTTTTGCATCTACTTTGATAATTTATTTTCTATAGCCCCCACAGTGAAAAATTTCTGACTACGCCACTGGGTGCTCTTGGTATATGGGTGCAAGATTGGTTTGCAAATGCAGGGACTGTTGGGTGTCTGAGAGATGGGAGCAAGGGTTGGGAAAGTTGGGGAGCCAAGAGAGAGTGAGGGTGACCGAGAGAGCTGAGCATTCAAGAGAGCTCTCACGTAGGTGGCCATGGTCGTTATATAGGGAATTGGGATGAATAGGAGCGATTGATGTATAACAACTTTTGAAAAGGATGGCTTGGATTGGGTTTAGGGGATAGGATGTTTGGCTGGTTTTGAGGAAGTGATTGGGTTTGCCATGACTAAAGCGTGTCCTTCTGAAGGAATCTATCAACGAGCGATTGCAAAATTAGGATATCTACAGATGCCCTATCTGAGCGAAGTCGAGGGTGTAGACACCCTAGTTTTTGAGGCCACTTGTCGACGAACCCCTCCGAAGGAGCTTGCTCTAGGCACGATGAGGCATTTCCCAACACCAAAACCCACCTAGCATTGCAAACCAACTCAACACCTTCTAACCACTCAACCATAAGCCCAAAGCCCATATAGTGGTCAAGCATTCAAGAAATAGGTCCAAAATCTAGCCAATAGGCCTTGTGATAGTTTTAGCGCAACTAGTTGGCACAAAAAGGCATCGTAACTTAGTAGTGCACTTACCTAATACACAGTGCCTTGAGTCAGTTATTTTAGTAGAGGGCTATGTTGTCCATTCACTTAGTGGACACCCATTTCTTGCCTCTCATTGGTTGGCATGAATCAAAATGGTTGCCTCATGGTGCCTTGACCGTCATGCCCCTCATCCCAAGTGTAAATCCCAATCCAAACCTTTATTTCATATCCAAACCATTGATTCAAAGAGGGAGGATCCATCAACCACTTACATGCATGCAGACCTTCTATTTAAGCCACTCCTCCACCTCATTCATGGCTACCATTCCAGATACCACCAGAGTCGTCGAGAGTCCCTATAGTTGCCTGACAGCCTCCTCCTCTACTACACAGCAGTTTATCGACCACCCACAACCTTGGCACTACACCCACCTCCACCTCGAATGCCTCCTAAGTCGAGCACAATCCCAGCACAACTAGGTCATAGCAAGTGCACTCAGCACCCTCCAAGCATTTCCCAACACCTCTACAACTGAGCCTAGCTTCCACTGTTGTTGTCCGAGCATCCACAACCCAGAGTGAACCGTCGACGTCGGAGGGACAACCAACCTGTCAACATAGGCAAGCATTCATCCTTGTAGCTTAATTCCTTCCTCCCTTTGTTCTGTAATACTTCCTCAATGTTGAACTACCAGCATTTTATCTGTGTTTTTTTACCATATTGCATCATCTACTTTCTGATGATGGATTCACTACCCGTGAGAGGCCATTTGTCGTTAGACATGGGTTGTGACCCATCACCGTGCGTTGCCTGGTTCTCCTGTTTTCCTCTTCCTCCTTCGTCCCTTTGTTCACCATAGAGGAGCCTCTCGTGCCCATAGTCTTGCCAATAGCTAGAAGAGCCCAAAGATGCTAACATGATCCAATGTTGATGGGGAGGAGTTGTGTTTGATTTTTGTCGCATTGGCTTTGCATTTTCCTTCCTCCACCTCAATCGATGTAGAAACTGGTCATCGAGGCTGTTGGCCTGTCACCGTGGCCATGAGAGCCAGCCAAACCCATCAATGAATAGGGGAGGTGGGTGGAAGCATGCACTTATTTGGAATTTGGTTTGAAGCATTAGGAGCCATCCTTGGCAACCCCTTATGCTCCTTTGGTGCTCAGATGCATGATTCAAATGCTTGTATTCCACCATTGTTGGCGATAAGCTCACTACTTGTTGTAGAGTGCCTGGGCCACAAGTATGAGGCACAGTCTATAGGTGCAACTTTTGGGCACAAATACTTGGCACACCTCACCCTGATCTAGAGCACAGCTAGTAGAGGTGATCCCCGTTTTACATAGTTTTTGTTTTGTTTTGATTCTTGTATTCTAGATCTATTTTCTTGCATATTTTACTCGTACTTTTCCATGGAATTTGGTATTGCTTGATTACGTGCATTTTAGCTTTTCTTTGGGTCCATTAGAGCAATGATGCTTACTATATAGAGTTTTTGAGAATTGGGCACGATGACCCTCTGTACCTCCTAAGCCAGTTGTATCGACACAACACTTATGCATGAGCACCTCGGTTTTGAATGCATGTAGTGTGGTTGAGCATTAGGTTACATTGTTTTCTATCCTACAATTTTTATTCATATTGGCATAGCATTAAGCATCCAATTTTAGGCATAAAGTAAAGAGCAAGCATACATTGGCATTGGCCACACATGCGAGTAAGTTTGCCAAGAAAGACCAACTTGTTAGGCATATAGGTGTTGACACCCTAGCTTTTTGTAGGAACACACCAGCAGTCTTTGGAAAGTGTGATGTAGTAATGGTGCACCACGGTTGTGGATGGCTCACTCAATTTTTCCCAAAGCCCACTAAACATCCCGAAACAGCGTAAACCTTTAAAATCACATTCACTACAATCCACAGCTTCCATATGGTCCTAAGAGATTGAGGAATAAGCCCAGAATTTGGAAGTCAGGCCCATCATTGGGTCAAGCACGACTTTAAAGCACGACTTTAGGGCTAGCATTTGGAGTGGTACATCCTAGTAGGTAATCCGAGCATGTATGTCTAGTAGAGGACAATGGTGCAAAGAGTCGGTGATGTGCCCTGTTTTAAAGTATTTCAATTGACAAGCTCAATGGGCATTCCACCACTCAAGACCACTGAATTTTTCGTTGTTATTGGCTCACATGGATATGGGTATGCACACTCTCCATAGACCATGGTACCCCTATTCTTTTGCCTAAAACCTGATCTAATCCATTTAAATCGATCCAAACCATTGAGCCTGAGATGGTTAGCCATCGATGGCCGTTACCGAGCTCCTCCTTCTATATAACGACCCCCATGTCCAAGCTCTCATGGACACAATCTCTCTAGCTCTCGCTCTCTGGCCTTTTGCTCTCTGAATTCTCAAGCTCCCTATGATCCCTCATTGTCCAGAGCTTGAGCCACCCAACATCGGAATTCTCCTATGACCCCTGGACCCATATGTCCACCGATTCCATCCAACTCTGGCGAATCACGTTTGAGCCTCAGCCCACACCAATCTACCTACATCTTGAGCCTTTGTGTAAGCTTTTCCAAGAGTTAGAGTACCCACTTCCATCGTCGATCACATCAAAACCCGTTGTCGGTGAGCACTTCTGTGTAGTAGCAACACCCACCACCAGTTGAGGCAATTCACGTCCGTCCTCCACAGGTAAGCCTCCTAAATCACTTCAGTAGCTTGTCTCTTGCTTGAGCTTGGTTTGCCTATGTGTTTTCCTATTGGATTTGCCATCGTTTTTTTCTCGTTGGATTTTCATCTTCGTCGTTGCATTGCATTGCATCGACAACGTACCTATGGCTTTGGTCGTTGATTCCAAATCTCGTACATCACCACATTATCTTGTCCACCAACTGTGATGAGGACACGATGTTCATTGATGTTCATCCTCGCCAACCATCTCTTCCTGTGATGGACAGACGTTGGGTCCATTGAGTTGGGCAAGGATAGGCTGCATTGTTTATTGATTTGCATTGCATCCTTATCACATTCCCTAGTCCTCCTTTCACCTCCATCACCCTGCTGACCCTAAACAAAGCTCTCTGGCCTCTGTCATGGCCAGAGAGTTCAGTTTGGCTTGAACTTCGATGAGCTAGGTGGGAGGAGAGATCTAGAGGATTACAACATGTTTTGATTGCTGCATTGTGTTCCTGTTATAGCGTTCTTGCTTATTTGACTTTCCATCGGTTGGTTTCATCATTTTATCGAGCTGAATTGAGCAATGAAGTTTTCTGTCGTTGAACTATAAATTGTCTAGCATGATTTGCAAGTGGGTCATGGTAGTGCAAATCCTTAGTGGATAGATCTAGCATTACCCCTTGTGTGAATATGTGACGTAATTTGCTGGAGGTTTAGACAGTTGCAAAGCATTTGTTGATCTTCCTATTTGATTCTTATTTGATTTTCTACTTTATGTATTGTTTCCAGAGCATGTTTTATTGCATCCTAGCATGGTATCTTGCATCATGCCTTAAGGCGCACATCATTTTGGCATCCTTAGCCTGCACTGGCCATTTTGCGAGTGGGTTAAATTGAGGAAGACCGATTTCCAGGTGCATGGGGGTGCCTAACACCTTCCCTATGCATAACTGGAGTCCTTACCCTTTCTTTTGTATGCAATGACCAAAATGACATATCCATTGGCACATATTCTTGTATTTTGCACATATTTCATCGTTTTTTTAATCACATTCACTCTTTTCTTTGGTTTTCCTTGTCTTATGATTCCAATAGACTTAGTGGCGGTTCCATTTTCTTTCCTTATCCTTTCTTTGTCTCTTTTTGGTATGTTTGAGTCGAGTATCCTTTTTTGGATTCACCATCTTTGTTGTGGCCTTATCAATTCACAAGCTTGGTTTTCTCACCCAGCCCTGTGAGTTAGCTCCATCGGCATGGTCATAGTGGGGTGGTGCCTGATACCTTCCCTATGAGTAACAGAAGTCCTTATCCTTTCTTTGGCATGTAATGACCTATGTGTCACATCCATTTGGCATGGATCATTTGCATTTACATTTGCATCGTTTTTATCACATTTTCTTACATTCGATTTTCCTCATCTTTCGATCTTCAATAAATTAGATGGTGACTCCTTTATTTTCTTGTCCTTGTCGTTTAGCTTTTGCCTAAGTTTTTGTCGTGATTTTATCGATTTCGTGCATACAGTTAGACATGAAAATCAGGCCAGGCCGGCCCGGGCCAGGGAAAAGATTACGTGGGTTGGGCCAGTCCCGTCGTGGGCCGTGCTGGGCCTAACGGGCAGGCCCGCCAAGGCCTGCGGAGTAGGTCCATTTTGGCCCACGAAACTCCCTGGGTCGAGCCGAGCTGGCCCGTGAACAGTAAATTTAAAAAAAAAAAAAAAAACGGGCCGGGCCCAGCGGCTCGCCTGTAAAAAAAAATAAAAAAAAATAAAGGGCTGGGAAAAAAAATTTAAAAAAAACTGCAACGGAAAGGACCGTTGCAGTCCAGCTAGCTGTTGCAGCAACGGTTGGAAATGTAATGCAACAACCACTTTGATTTAAAAAAAAATAAAAATCAAAAGTTTTAACCTATAAATACCCCCTCAAACCATTCATTTTTCTTCACAACTCAATCTTCTCATCTACAACTTTCTCAACTACAAATTTCTCCTAATTTTCAAAAGAGGATTTGCAAGTGAAGATTTCGCTTTGGCTTTGGATTCTGCCTAGTCTTCTGCTCTCTAGACTCCAGTCTCCACGCGACAGTAGTTGAGCCAGCAACATCAAAATTTCTTTACTTCTAATCCCTCCAAATTATTTACTTCTAATCCCTCCATTTTTGGGTTTTGGTTTTGTAGGTTAAGGGTTTTATTATTTAATATTCATTTTTTAATATTAAAATGGAAAATATTGGTAATGTTGGTAGCCATGACTATATCCCTAGTATGGAGTCAGATCAGCCTCAAGGTACCTCAACAAATACTTCATAGTCCACAGCCACAAAAAAACCTAGGAAATAAAGTTCTTGGGTTTGGGAGCATGTTACATTAGACCCTGTAGATCAAACTAGGTGTTACTGTAATTATTGTAATACCACAT
>JAMKQA010069746.1:0-23639 GCA_024699735.1 Posidonia australis | reverse complement strand
AAAAATATATAAAATCAAGTACAAATAATGAATTAGATAATTATTTAGAATCCTCAATTTCTTTTAGTGATTTAGAAATAGATAACTTAGATATATTAAAGTGGTGGTCTGCTACAACAATTAGGTTTCCTATAGTATCAAAAATGGCAAAAGATTTACTAACGATTCCGACGTCAACTGTGGCGTTGGAATCTGCATTTTCTACAGGAAAAAGAGTATTAAATGATAAAAGATGTAGATTATCAGAGAAATCTGTAGAAGCCTCCGTCTGCTTAAAAGATTGGTACGATAATGTTGATCGTCTTCAGGGATTGAGCTTGAATTCTGAATCAGAAGATGACGATGATGCGGCATCAACTTCAATAAGCAGAACAGACTCCACAAATGAATAATTATTGATGTAAAATTTTAAAATAAAAAATGTAAAAAAATGATGTAAATATCTTTTGTTTTTTTTATGTAAAAAAAATGATGTATTTCAAGTATTTTTTTATTAATAAAAAAATAATTTAGAAATAACTTTTAGGCCCAATGGACCGGCCCGACCCAGATGGACCATGGGTCGTGCCGTGCCCATGCCTTGCAAGAGGAGGCCCGACCCAACCTTGCCCAAACCAGCCTGAGGGCCAGCCCAGCCCGGTCCAGGCCTAGGTGGGCTGACTATTTCTTGGGCCAGGCCGACCCGACCCGGTTTTTATCTCTAGTAACGCCCCGAACCCAAGCACGTTACCAAAATCATAGTACCATGAGCAAACTACACTAATTACGATAATAATTAAATAACTGTAACTAAGGCTCACCTCCAAGAAACGATGTGTGGCTAGTAGCTCCTACTCAGGCACCGAAACTAGACTGTACTCCAACCTGCACCTGAAAACCAAACAAAGCACACGTGAGTGACATCTAAGTCATCCAGTATGCGTTCCAAACACACACACAATAAAACTCGACCAAAAACCACAAAACACAGCTTTCAAATTATAAAACATGATTTTCTTTTAAAAATCAATTTCAAAACATCATTTTATCTTTTCCTTTATAATACTTGGAAATCGGTTTCCAAAACAATATTCTTTCCCAAAACTCATATTCTTTTTCAAAACACAACTTTCTTTCTTTTTATGCATTTTTAAAAGCATTCTCATATCTCAAGAAATTCATATTTATGACCAGGTCCAACCTAAAACGCAATGTCTCACAAGGCTCAAAACTAAAACCACAAACATTGATTGGTAACTGGTTAAAGCACAATTCCTATTTAATTCTAGGATTTTAGAACCAATCACATGTCCAATCCTACCCAAACCATACCTTTTCATTTCCACAAATCCATACACTTTTCTTATTAATTTCCACTTTTCTTATTGATGTTACCTTGATCAGGGGTAACCAGGCACACAAGCAGTAGGTGAGGGCATCATTTCCCTTACCTTCCTATACTACCGTGGTGAAGTTCTCCGTGTGGGAGGACACCTCCCCGACCACCTGGCCTCAATTTCTTTTCATATGCACGAAGATATGTCTTTTTTTGACGTCCCATCGGTAACCTGAATACCTGATTCATATACTAGGCCCAACCTATACCGGCTCAAGCTCGGTGACCACAGTCGTATCTAACAAATGATATCTTATCAATTTACCGACACCAACTCCCGTGATTCCACAACACATTATTATTATTTTATTTTCAAAACTCTTAGGTTTTCCTTTCAAAACCACTTTCACCTTATCCTTTTGTTGCAGGAAAACTTTTCCATGCAACACATGACCTTTCACTGGGGTCCAACTCAAAATCATTTAAAACCATATATTTAAGACCACAAATTGAGTCTCATTCCCAAAAACCACACTAAACAACACATTTAATCACTTTTATTCATTTTTAGGGCATCAAACCCGAAACCATATCCAAATTCGTTTATTGGATTCTATATTCCTCCATGACATTTACATGGGGAAAACACCATTAACACATACTCATTACCCATTTAAAACCTTTATTTCCATTTTTCATACATATTTAATCATATGGGTCAGGGGCCAAATTCAGCAGACCGAAATCAAGTTCAGTGTACCGAAAATCCCTGTTTCAGTATATCGAACCTTTTCGGTATGCCGAAACTCCTTATTTCGGTCGATCAAGTGTTTTCGATCCACCGAAACCAGGTATCCGGGCGTAATCTGATAGGAAATTGGTATACCGAACCTAGTTCAACATGTTGAAATCCTCGTGCCTAGAACACCTCCTCTGTTCAACCCAAAGATTCTTTAGAAATGGGGACCTCCAGCGAACCCCTCCAACACACATCGTAAAACATGAATAAAACATGAAGTGTAGACCCTTGAGTCTACTTCGAAATTCCTAAAACCAATCATCAATCCATTCACCATGCATCAAGGTATAAATTCTCAAAGGAAACATGCTCAGAGTTTAACTTTAAAACACTCATGACATTCTCATGCATAACTTGATGAAAACTCTACCAAAACTAAAAATCTCAACACATATAGGCATTTCATTCAATTTCCCACTTATTTCACATTTTTCTCTAGTTTTGCATGCATTTAGGTATTTTAATTCCCTTGCCCAAAATAGGAACAGAGAAGGGAGAACGAGACCGTACCTGGTCGGACTTCCACGAACTTCAGCAGCCTCCCCGCATCTCCCCGGCCTCCAGCGCAACCCTAGTGACACACGGTAGCAGTGCACACAGCTCAGCTCTTCCTCCTCTCCCACTGGCTCGTGCATTGCTCCTTCTTCCTCTTTTCTCTCTCAGCTTCGCTTCCCCTCCATTTCCTCCTCTCTCTTTATCTCCTTTTCCTCCCACGTCACACCGGCCTCCCATCCCATTACCCTTGCGTCGAAGGGGACAGGGTGGCACGGGCTCGTGCTATGGTGACACAGGTTGGAGAGGAGAAGAAGAAAGGAGACGAAGGAGATGAGGACTCGTGAGGGAGAGACAGAAAAAGGAAAGAAAGAACAAGAAAAAGACAGGCACGCAAACCGACATGATTGTGCATCCTACGACCAAACCGTACATTGATCCCACAACACAAACAGGTGCACAAAAAGCCAACAAACCACCAAAATCACAAGAAACAACAGATTATCTATTAATAAACCATTTATATAATATTACAATTAATTACATGGTTTACAATTAAAAATAGATAATCAAGCCCAGATGTCACATCCTACCCCCATAAAAGAATTTCGTCCACGAAATTCAGCTCTAGTAAAATAATAAGGTTACTATCTATGGATGTCCACCTCACGCTCCTAAGTAGCTTTCTCTGTACAGTGGTGTTGCCACTAAACCAACACCAATGGAATCACTTTGCTCTTGAGGACTTGCTCTTTTCTGTCTAGTATTCAAACTACATTTTCAACCGTAGACAAGTCCTCTTGCAGTTCCTCTGGCTGCATTGGTATCACCTAGGACGCATCGGTCAAACACTTCCTCAACATGGACACATGGAAGGTGTTATGTACACCAGCAACTCTGGAGGCAGATCTAGTCTGTATGCTACCTCACCAACCCTCTTGGTAATCTGATACGGTCCGATGTATCTTGGGCTCAACTTGCCTCTCTTCCCGAACCATATCACTCCCTTGGTTGGTGACATCTTCAGGAATACGAAGTCTCCTACCTCAAATTCTAGAGGTCTTTGCCTCGAATTTGTATAACTCCTCTGCCAACTCTAAGCAGACAACAGCCTCTTCCTAACCAAGTCCACCTTGCCTACGTACTACTGTACGATCTTGGGCCCAATCAACTGTCTCTCGCCCACTTCACTCCAGCAAGTAGTTGTCCTGCAGGGTCTACCATACAATGCTTCATATGGTGTCATTCCAATACTGACGTGGTAACTGTTATTATATGCAAACTCAATCAACGGTAAGTGATCCTCCCAACTACCGCCAAAGTCCAAGGTGTAGGCCCTTAGCATGTCCTCTAATGTCTAGATGGTCCTTTCTATCTAGCCATCTGTTTGGGGGTAAAATGTGGTACCAAAGCTCAGTATTGTACCAAAAGCCTCTGTAAAGTTCCCCAGAACCTCGACGTAAATCTCGTATCTCTATTCGACACAATAGACACTAGGACACTATGCAATCTTACAATTTCTGCCACATAACTCTATCAGTTTTGCCAAGAGAAGATTCACCCTCATTGGCAAGAAATGTATCGATTTCGTAAGATGATCCACAATTACTCAAGCTATATCATTCTTTCTTGGGTCCTCGACAAACCTGTCACAAAATCTATCGACACATTTTCCCATTTCCATACTGGAACGTCTAGAGGCTGCAAAATCCCTTCGGGCTTCTAGTGCTCTATCTTCACCATCAAGCAGGTTGCATACTTCGCCACATATTCAGCAAGTTCCCTCTTCATCCCAGGCTACTAAAAATTCCATTTTATGTCCTTATACATCTTGGTACTTCTTATATGAATAGTGTATCTAGAGCGGTGAGCTTCATCAAGCAGACTATTCTTGATTTCCTCCACTTGAGATACATATAATCTCAGGTCGTACCTCATCCCACTGTCTACTCCAACTAAGAAGTGAGGGACATTATCAGCTTTCAGCTTTCTCCAGATACCTAACACAAAAGAATCATATTGCTGAGCGACGACAATCGCCTCAATCATTCTTGAGCAAATAGACAAATTGGCCAATACAACTCTAGCAACTTCCTGAGACTGTCTCCGAGGTCTGCACTCCACTAGCCCTTCTAACAATTTCCACTCACGAATCATCAGATTGGTCATAAGATAAGTGCATCTACTCAAAACATCTGCTACCACATTTGCTTTTCCTAGGTGGTATGATAAACTGAAATCATAATCCTTAATATATTCCACTAGTCCATTGAAAATCCTTTATTTTCATTTTTCATACATATTTAATCATATGGGCTAGGGAATAAAATCAGTAGACCGAAATCAAGTTTAGTATACCAAAAATCCCTGTTACGATATACCAAACCTTTTCGGTATGTCGAAGCTCCCTGTTTTGGTCGACCGAGTGTTTTCGATTCACAAAGTGTTTTTGGTCCATCGAAACTAGGTATCTGAGTGTAATCTGATAGGAAATCGGTATACCAAATCCAGTTCGGCATGTCAAAATCCCCATGCCCAGAACACCTCCCATGTTCAACCCAAACATTCGCTGGAAATGGGGACCTCCGATAGACCCCTCCAACCCCTTAAATCTACTTCAAAACCCCAAAAACCAATCATCAATCCATTCACCATGCATCAAGATATAAATTTTCAAATGAAACATGCTCAGAGTTTAACTTTAAAACACTCATGACATTCTCATGCATAACTTGATGAAAACTCTACCAAAACTCAAAATCTCAACACATATAGGCATTCCATTCAATTTCCTACCCATTTCACATTTTTTCCCATTTTTACATGTATTTAGGTATTTTAATTCCCTTGCCCAAAACAGGAACAGAGAAGGGAGAATGGGACACGTACCTGATCGGACTCTGACGAGCTCCGACGGCCTCCCCGCGTCTCTCCAGCCTCTAGTGCAACTCCGACGACTCACAACGACAATGCACACAACTCAGCTCTTCCTCCTCTCCCTTTGGCTCGTGCACAGCTCCTTCTTCCTCTTTTCTCTCTCAACTTTGCTTCCCCTCCATTTCCTCCTCCCTCTTTATCTCCTCCTCTTGCGTCGCACCAACCTTCCATCCCATCACCCTCGCGTCAAAGGGGACAAGGTGGTACGAACTCGTGCTGTGGTGGCACGGATTGGAGAGAAAAAGAAGACGAAAGAGATGATGACTCATCAAGGAGAGAGAGAAAAAGAAAAGAAAGAAAAAGAAAAAGACAGACATGCAAGCCAAGACAACTGTACGTTCTCAGATCAAACCCTACATTAGTCCCATAACACAAATAGGTACACAGAAAGCCAACAAACTACCACAATCACAACAAACAACAAATTATCTATTAATAAACCATTTATACAATATTATAGTTAATTACATGATTTATAAATAAAAATGGATAATAAAGTCTAAATGTCACATCCTCTATTCTTCCCTCAACTCCCATCAAACAATTGGAGTTTCCCAACCCACTCAAACCAATCAAGGTACTCATCATAATCTACTAAACGAAAAGTGTAATGGCTCCTCTCGATAAATGTTGCAACTATGATCGACCATGTCGTCGTCTAAGTAAAGGCTTGAGACTCCATGTCCTTGGAAGGGGGCAAGAAAATGCACAATTCGTTCGTATATTGATGACGAACTTGACCGAGAAGATAATAGATAGACCTCTTTAAATAAAAGAACTTCACCTACTCCTAGCGAAGTGCCTAAGCAGAAGTCAATAGGACCTAGTCCACCTGCTTGTATGGCTCGAACAGTCGTAGATCCACCGAAAACACAGAAACAAGCAGCAAATGTCAGAATAGTGGATTTTTAAACATGCTTAATAGGCAAAAAAAAAAAAAGTAAATACCACACTTATGTCATCAATGCTCAGTAAGTCCAAGAGGTAGTAGTATGCCACATAGCTGTAGATGCTAGAGGTCACCCGATGGTCAGGCTTGGACCACTGTCTGGGTAAAGGCAGAAGGTCAAGGCAAATGTGGAAGAAATAGTGTGTCCTTTCTACATACTCCATCCACCAGTATTGCAAAGGCATTTCGGTTAAAGAGCCAACACATATAATCCTAATTTTAAATAAAACAAAAAAGTGCCAAGGCTTACCATTAGAAGTGGATAAAGACCTACGTAAGAGCACAGGTTCTCTAAATTACATCATCAAGTCCACAAAGCAGACTCTGCCTCAATCATAACAGTCCAGCTTATTCAGATCAGCCAGGTAAATCAACCAATCAACAGACACATAATAGTCAGAGGTGTCACAAAACATCAGACCAATAACCTCGATCAGGAAGTGGCGAAGAACATAGTCCACCTCCTGAGATCCTCGGGCTAGGTCCAAGTAGATTTTCATCCACTCCTGCAGCCAACTGCAACTAAAGTAGTATAATCACAGGTGATAGGTGGGCACTCACGCCCCAGCAACTGAGGAACCTTAGAGAAGCCTTACGTCACTTTCCCCACAATCGACTCCCCACCAAAGCTTAGGCCAGTCAACAAGGCCCAGTGATCAAGAAGGACTACCATTTCACTGAACGAGAGGTGGAAGATATGCGTCTCATGACGCTACCTCTCCGCTAGAGCCCTAAAGAACTGGTAATGCCCAAGGATGGCATGGATCTGCATCAGGGTCCCGAATAGGTTATAATGCAACAAAAAATCACGCAAGAAATTGAGAAGACATCCAAAGTGTTCCAACATAGGCACCACATGGCTCAACGTCACCCCTCAATCAAACAAGGAGACTGGATTAGTAATCGAGTCTGCTCATTAAATCTGTTTTGCTCAGGTCTCAAAGAGAGACGCCTCGAAGTTTTCCTTATCGCAAAGGTGTGATCCATTGAGCAAACGCCCCCCAAATTAGCCAAACTCCTACAAGATTTTCAAACAACCAGTTAGTTTCTGATGCAACAGTGATAATCAAGCAAATTAATTTGCACAAAATTTATCTCCTTAGGCACGTCTGACTCGTCATAATCAGGGATCTCCTCGACACCTATGGATGTGGCGTCACACTCGAACCACAAGAACTGGCCCATGACCCTAGGACCACAAGCCAGAGGCAACTGTGATAGCCTTGGGAAGCTCGTACTCAGGATCAGCCTGCAAATAGAAGACTGTGATTAGCAAGATTTAAATATGCAAGTTTTAATATAAAAGACTGCATTATTCATAGATTTGTGCCTAAGCATGGTGTTTGCCACCAGGCAGAGTATGTGCCCAAACAGAATATTTAATGAACAGGTGCTTTGCCAAACCAAGCAATATTTCACATCAGACAAGACAAATTGTATTCCAGGCTACATTAAAAGGCCAATTTTAATTTCATTTGTTAAAAATGGCTAGAATGGGACCATCAGTGTAGAATCATGCATGTTCAAGTAAAACAGGAAAGTCCTGGTCAATGGGTAATGCCCTAGTCACGCTATGTGCCTATGTTATGTAAACTCAAAACTTAGAGCCAATTGGTCATACAAGAATTCACTTAACTTGGCAAAAATCCAATTAAAGCATGGCCAGAGTTAAGGAGCACATTTCCTACAGAATCTAGGGGTGTTTATGACATTATTTCTGAGTTGGCACTCTACAGCATTATGACATTCCCTGTCATGCGCTTTTTTTCTCTTACAGTGTCAAGGCCTTTTTCTGGCTTGGCATGTTTTAATAACAATGGCATGTATTATCTTGGCGAATATTACACAAAGTTTGGCCTACATACCCAAGATAAATATTGGCAGCATTTTACAGGCATATAGTTGTTGACGTTTTACAGAATTGGTGATATGTTTCAAGGTGACAGATGCAGTATAAGAAATTGATCCTAAAATCCAAGATAATGTTTTCAAGGCATTCACAGGCAATTAAAATTCATCAGTGGCTGTCCAGGTAGGCATCGCCGGCAAGAGCGTGGACCAGACCATCGTCCGGCCCGCCGCCGTCCAAATCATGAAACCCGGCCAGCCCGCAGTCACCGGCACACCCAAGCCCGGCCAGCCCGCAGTAGCCAACACGCCCCTATTCAGCCCGACGAGGCTCGTCGGCAAGCCATCACGACGTCAGATGAATAGGAGGGCTCATGGCACGCCCGAGAGGGAGGAAGAAGCCTAGGGAAGAGAAAATAAAAAAGAAAAACGCAGAGAAGGAAAGGGAGGAGCGTACCATGCCGCCGGTTGCCGGAGCCGCCGTCGACCTTTCCACTACCGGAGAGTGCGACGCAAGTGCCCGGAGTGGTGGCTCGGTCCCTCACCTTGAATGTCGCCGTCGCCCGAGCCCTAGCCGCCACTGTAGATGTGCGTGAGGAGGAGGGAAACTAGAAGACGCAAGCACGGTGAGGAAGGAGGGGAATGAGAACGTTGTGGGGGAGTAACGTTTTAAATGAGTAAATGGAATCATTTTATAGCCCAAGTAGGTTCAAGTAAATAAAGTTTTTTCTGAGAAATTGAAGGGAGAGCCAACTAGCAGGCACCTGTTCTCAATAGCTATAACTTCCGATGGATCCCGCATATTTATGGAAATTTTTCAACTTATCAAAAAACTTTTTGCACTAGTTCTGGACTAAAGTGCAAATTTTCCAGAAAATTGCAAAACCACCCCAAGAAATCCAGAGTCAGGTCAATGTTTGCACAGCCTTCAAGACTCTCCGCAAGTTCTCTGTGCATCAGAATGCATCGCCAAAATCAACCGGATAATCAATTTTTGCAAAATCTTATCGTAGTTTCCAAATTTGCAAATAGATCCCTAGACTCATCTAAAAATCAGAAAATGGCCACATGACAGTCAATGCATCCAAGAACAACTCTGGGGATTACAGATCCACCCTAGGCAACGCACTTAAGTGTTCATATCCTAGGGATCCCATTCATGCCTTGAAGTTGGCAATCTTGCAAAAAGGCCCCTCAACTCCTGTCTCATAGCAAAACCTCAGCGTAATCCATCTGAGTGTAGATAAAATGTTGTCAAATGGTTAAAAGGGGATTGAAATTTCCCCGGAAGCCAATCGATGGCTTTTAGAAGCAGTTCTAGGAGATTTGCAAAAAGGCTCCTATAGTTTCTAAAATTGTAAATTAACCTTTGACCTTCATCAAAGTAAATTCTCTGAAGCTCAGATCTTCTCTATGAAAGTCAAGAATGACCCTTTTACATCGCAAAGTTGTGTTCACATCTAGAAGCGGTCAGAATGCAGTGGCTCAGTCAAAATTACAATAATGCTCCTATCTTTCTATAAAAAGGTATTTATACTTGGACTACCAGCCAAGACTCACAAATGCCTTTTTCACCCTCAGCTATGTTTGGGGTTGCCACCAGATTGCATGATTAGCCCTCTGTAGATTCAACCTTAACATATGGTAAATTACAGATATGCCCTTATCATCACGCAAACTAGCGTTTATGTCTCATTTATTGACCAAAGACTACCAACTACCATGAGACAGTCTTTGAGATCTCTTGCTCCTACAAGATTAGCCTCTAACAGGATTCAGTTTGTTCCGTCGAGAAAATTACAAATTTGCTTGTAACATCTGCCAAATACACAAGCAAGCCTCTAAAAAGAGCCAGGCCCAGCACAACAGGAGCAGCTACCATTAGCAGCTCTCTCCTTTCCTTATCGGTCTGACAAATCTGATCACTTGTCAACTCTCACCTTTCTTTGTCAACCCATAAGTCTGATAGCTTACTATCCTTGATCGGTAAGTTCGAAACTTACCACATTTCTAGTCGGTATCCTTCACTTCTCGATCGGTAAGTCTGAAAGTTGCCATTTGTTAGCCTGACAAGTCTAATAACATGTCAGCTCTCTCCTTTCTTTGTTGATCCGAGAAGTTCGATAACTTGTCAACTCTCTCCTTTCTTTATCGGCCTGACAAGTTTAATAACTTATCAGCTCTCCCCTTTCATTGTCAGCCCGTAAGTCCGATATCTTGCTATCATTGGTCGGTAAGTCTGAAACTTGTCATTTGTCAAACCTATAGGTCCGATAACTTATTAGCTCTATCCTTTCGTTGTCGACCCGAGAAGTTCGATAGCTTGTCAACTCTCCCCTTTCTTTGTCGACCCGACAAGTCTGATAACTTGTCAACTCTACCCTTTCTTTGTCGACTTGCAAGTCCAATATCTTGCTATCCTTAATCATTCAATAAGTTCAAAACTTACTACATCTCCGATCAGTGAGTCCAAAACTCATCATATCCTTCGCTTCTAAGTCGGTAAGTCCGAAACTTTCCATTTGTCAGCCCAACATGTCCAATAACTTGTCAACTCTTTCCTTTCTTTGTCAGCCTGACAAGTCCGATAACTTGTAAGTACTCCCCTTTCTTTGCTGACCTAACAAGTTTGATAACTTATTAGCTCTCTTCTTTCTTTGTCGGCCCAAAAGTTTGATATCTTGCTATCCTTGATTAGTAAGTCTGAAACTTACCACATCTCTAGTCGATGAGTCCGAAACTCATCATATCCTTCGCTCCATGGTCTGTAAGTCCGAAACTTGCCATTTGTCTACCGGACAAGTTCGATAACTTATCAACTCTTTCCTTTCTTTGTTGGCCTGATAAGTCCAATAACTTGTCAGCACTCTCCTTTCTTTGTTGACTCAATAAGTTTGATAATTTGTCAGTTTTCTCCTTTCTTTGTCGGCCCATAGGTCTGATATCTTGATATCCTTGGTCGTTAAGTCTAAAACTTACTAAATTTCTTGTCGGTGAGTTTGAAACTTATCATATCCTTCACTTCTCATTCGGTAAGTCCGAAACTTACCATTTGTCAGCCTGACAAGTCCGATAACTTATCAGCTCTCCCTTTTTTTTGTCGACTCGTAAGTCCGATATCTTACTATCCTTGGTCGGTAAGTCCAAAACTTACCATATCTCCGGTTGGTGAGTCTGAAACTTATCATATCCTTCACTCCTCAATCGGTAAGTCTGAACCTTTCCATTTGTCGGTGTGACAAGTTGGATAACTTGTCAGCTCTTCCCTTTCATTGTCAACCCGATAAGTTCAATAACTTGTAGGCTCTCCCATTTCTTTGTTGGCCTGTAAGTCCAATATCTTGCTATCCTTGGTTGGTAAGTCCAAAACTTATCATATCTCTAGTCTGTGAGTCCAAAACTTATCATATCCTTCACTCCTCAATCGGTAAGCCGAAACTTGCCATTTGCTATCCATGGTTGGTAAGTCCTATAACTTGTCAGCTCTTCTCTTTCTTTAACATTCCAATAAGTTCGATAACTTGTCAACTCTCTCCTTTCTTTATCGGGCAGTAAGTCTGATATCTTGCTATCCTTGGTCGGTAAGTCCAAAACTTACCATATCTCTAGTCGGTGAGTCCGAAAATCATCATATCCTTCACTCCTTGGTCAGTAAGTCTGAAACTTGTCATTTGTCAGTTTAACAAGTCCAATAACTTGTCAACTCTTTCCTTTCTTTGTCGACCCGATGAGTCTGACAATTTGTCAACTCTCCTCTTTCTTTGTCGTCTCGCAAATCTGATATCTTGCTATCCTTGGTCGATAAGTTTGAAACTAACCATATCTCTGGTCGGTGAGTCAAAACTCATCATATCCTTCCCTCCTTGGAAAATAAGTCTGAAACTTGCCATTTGTCAGCCCGACATGTTTGATAACTTATCAGCTGTCTCCTTTCTTTTTTAGCCTGACAAGTCCGATAACTTGTCAGCTCTCGCCTTTCTTTTTCGGCCTGCAAGTCCGATATCTTTCTATCCTTGGTCAGTGAGTTCGAAACTTACCATATCCTTTTCCCTCAGTAGGCAAGTCCGATATCTTGCCATGCTCCCCTTTTCCTTTGGCCTAATATCCCAAACTATTCAGGTGATACTATTAAATGTCCGAATGACGTTTGTCAAACGTCTGTGCTCGACAGGCAAGTCCGATATCTTACCATGCTCCCTTTTTCCTTCGGCCCAATACCCTAAACTATCCAAGTGATACCATCAAACATCCGAACAACGTTTGTCAAACATCTTGGTCCAATAGGTAGGTCCAATATCTTGCCATGTCTCTCCTATTTTTGGGTTGATAACCCAAACTATTCGGTTGATGAGTGAGACAACCCATCATGCCCCCTTTCTATTTGCTTGATGACCTATCATGTCCCTCATTGCGGAATGATCGACCATCGGCATGGCATCTGGCATTGCATCACCAACATATAGCATCAATATCCACAACCAACATCTTGCATCTCCCAGCATCGCATACTTATTGTGACCATGTAAGTGGAACCCTGCACGGCTCTCCTAAGGTGTGTGGAAGCACATGAGGAGTCCCGATACGGTCACGGCAAAGATGGTGAGTCCAGAGAAGAAGACTAGACTCAGAAACACCAAGGAAAGATAAGAAAGGACAAGGAAAGGAGTCGCCACCTAGTCTTTTAATGGAAAGAGGAGGAAAATCAAATATAAAGGAAAACCAAAAAGAAATCAAGGTGAAGAAAACATGTATGCTCCGTGCCTAATAGATGTAGTGCACAAGTCAATGTGGGCCAGAGAAAGGATAAGGATTCTTGTTACGCATGGGGAAGGGATTAGACACTCCCATGCGCCCGAAGAAATTGGTCATTTTAGGTTTCCTACTTGCTAATGGTCTATTGTGTGTATGCTTACCTATTCTGAATGCACATGCTTAAGATGACTGCGAAAACATGCCAAACCGAAGAGAAGAAATGAAATAAAGAAAAAAAATCCGAGGGACAATGTAGGCATTGAAAATACTGCTTTACTGTACGCCAATGGGCGATGAGGAAAATCGTGAAAATCGAGAATACTCGGAAAGCATCACGTAAATCAGCTAAAATTTGAATAAATCCAAGAAAATCAAATTGGGGAAAATAATTCTCATTCGGGACAATGTCGGTATTGTTAAGCCTGTTAATGTACACCCTTGGGCGATGAAAAATCAAATCAAATCAAAAACCGTGAAAATCGAAAGAAATCCAGGAAACAATGAAAAAACAAGTTTGAAATGAGTTTGAAATGCGTGCACGATGCAAGGAAGAAGGCACGAGAAAATATGCATGAAAAATAGCAACAAAATGTACAAAATGCAAATGTGAGTGTAAAAATGTAAATTCTAGGGGCTTTTGTGCCAAATTCCCAAATTCTAAATGAAAATTGAAATTCTAAGGCCAAATCATCAAAAATACATAGGAGAACATATTTTTTGTAATTTTGAAGAAATCTAGAGTCAAATGTGCAAAACTATGCATTTTTTGTCAAATTCAAGGTTCCTAGGGTTCAATGTGCAATTTTACCGGTAAAACATGTGTTTAATGCAATTCTGAAGAAATTCAGGGTTAAATGTGTAAGAAAAAGAGTCCATGTTTGAAAATAGAAAGTTTCCCTGACATGCAAATTTACCCTAGAAAACATGCATTCAGTGAGAAATCAGTAAAATTCAGGAGTTAAAATGCAATTCTGGTCATATTTGAGCAAATATTTGAATTCTCAAGATTTAACTTGCAATTTTGAAAGAAAAACATGCATTCAAAACAATTTTTAATAAAGCTCAGGGTTTTAAAAGGCAATCATGTTGTACTTAAATGTATGAAAAGTAATTCAAAGGGTTTATGTCAAACTTTAAAGCATGGAAAACATTAATAAGAAAGCTCAGGGGGCACATTGCAATGTTTCCAAATCAAACATTATTAAAACGATTTAAAATCTATTGCAAGGACCTAACTGTAAGAAAAAAGGACCTATTTGTAAGATAAGAGGGACCTCAGTGCAATAAAAGTACAGCAATTTATTAAAAGAAAACTTATTTTTATTTTATTTTTTTTTAAGAAAAAAAGGGCGACGACTGTCGGTGACGGAGCTCCCAGTCGACGACCACTTGGGATACCCTTCGGGGCATCTGAGGCCTGATCACTCATCAGATCTCACGAGGATCAAGAGGAGGAGGAGTGGAAGAGATCCAATGGTTTGGATCTTGACTTCAACAACTGGAGTTGGCCACCCACCTTCCTCGCCGTCGACGTGACTCTAGCAATGGTGCTGAGGAAGAAGGTGACTCTAGTGGCTATTGCAAGGCAGTTCAAGGTTGCTGGAAGCTTGAAGGCGACGAGTGGAACATTTCCCCTCCTCTAGAAGCAAGAATAACACCGCTCTTCGTTCCCAGGACCTCGCTCACTATCGACCCACCGCTCTTCGTTCCCAGGACCTCGCTCACTATCGACCCAATCCAACTCCGATGAGCTTAACTGTGGACGGCGTTCAGGGCACCAAATGGAGTTTTGGTTGCTCCAGAGTGCAAGGGAAGCACTGAGTATCGTTCCTCAGGGACTGGCGCGTCACTGCGAGGCACGGAGCTCTAGAACGTCAATTACTATTCACCTTCTTCCCCGACGACGGCGAGAAGTCGCGATTCCAGCGAACTTCCACTGATGATTTCCTCAACGATTGAAGCGGAGTTCCGACGGGTGGAGAAGCAAAAGGAGGTCTATGGGAGGAAGATCGAGCTGAATGGGGCACGGATCGAACACTGGATTTGTGCCCCCACCCCTGTCACCGGAGAACGACTCCGGTGAGGCCTGAAAGCTTGATTCCAGCCAGGGAAACCCCCGAGCTCTGTTGGAATCGCTCGGCGAAGGAAGAAGGAGATCCAGGAAACTATTTCTGAAGTTAATTGAGGTCAGTGGAAAGCATACCTGGTCTGGCAGGTGAGTTGGCCGATGGAGCTTGCCGGAGGTTGCCCGAGATGGCTTGAAACTCAGATTTTTCTCCTCCCCGAGCTTCCTCTCTCTTCCTAGAACTCTCTGGTTGCCTTAGTTGTGAGAAAATCACTTGGTGGCTCTCCTTGAGATTTTCCAAGTTTTTTTCTCTCCTTTTTTCCCTCCTTTTTTCTCTTGCAAATGGGAAGTATTTATAGGCTTGCCATGGTTGTTATGGGTTGTTGTGGTTAGTTAGAAGCTATTAGAAGTTATTACAAGTTGTTATATTGAAGGTTGGAGGTAGTTAAGGTTTGTTTAGGTGGTTAGAGGTTGTTATAGGTCGTTATGATGAAGGTGGGAAGTAGTTAGGATTTGTTTAAGTGGTTAGAGGTTGTTAGGTTTTGACCTAGGGTTTAGGTTTTTTTAGGGTTGGTGGTTTGGATTAGGGTTTAACCTAGGGTTTAAGGTTTGGATTAGGGTTTTGAATTTGGTTTAGGGTTTAACCTAGGGTTTAGGATTTGGATTAGAATTTAAAGCTAATTTTTGGGTTTTGAGTTAGGTTTTTGAATTTTAAATTTGATTTAGTTTAGTTTTAGAGTTTATGATCCCACTGCAAGCATATGGGGTGTCTACACTTATTAACACTAGTTTACACCGCATCAGCAGTCATTAGAGAACACTTAGCATTTGCATCAACATCGCACGAGAGCCACACATTTGCATCAGAACTCCACGCATACCCGACATTAGCATCTTACATTCGCATCTGCATTTTGGTAACTAGCTGCGACTTTTGATGCATATACCAAATAAATGGCTCCATGCTAATAGCATGTTTTCCCTGCGAACTCGGGTGGGGTGTCTTTCTCAACCCTAAACATCGGTCTCGCTTCCCTTGACCTCACTCAGGAAGAAACATCTATAGACACCTCGATTTTCGCAGTCAGCTGGCAATCAGCTTCTCCAATGGAACCCTCCTTGGATGGTCGATCAGCACAACCATCTTTTTCCCTTGAAATCCTATTGAAGCGTATCTACATCCTTAAACCCCAAAACCTAACTTGAACCAACATTTCAAGCCCATTTGTGGCCCAGATGATTAGTGGGATGGGCTTGCAATCCTAGCAACAAGTTTGTCTTTGGACCATCATGACCCGATAGTGCGGAGAGGTCGCATGAGTAAGATACGCAGGTGCCCTAGGTCAGTACTGACAGGTGAGGGATTGACTTGTCCTTTCACCTATGGCACACCGGTTTCTCGTCTCTCATTGACTGACATAGATCTACTTGTGTTCTACTTTACATCTGGGCCATGAAGCCCCTCATCCTAATTTAAATCCCCATCGTATCCTCTTGATTAAATTTAAGTTGGAGGATGAGAGTTGGTGAAAACCAGTGGACCAGATTAAAATAGTTGCCTATAAAACTAGCCCACGTCTCCGATGAGGGATAGACTTAACCGTTGCTCATTCCCACTAATTGCCTACACATCCATCTTGCTCCTGAAGCCTTTATCTCCCTTCCAAAAGTGCCACCAACCTCTGCCCATCCACCAGAAATCTAACTGTCACCTCATTTTCCAGTCGCCAAACTAGTTATCTCCACCACATTTACAAACCTTCCCTAACCTCTACACTACTTCCACACTATCATCCAATGCCACGCTCCAAATTTCCATAATAATTTAAAGTAAATTAAATTACAGGAAATTAAAAGCTAAATAGAAATATCAACTACCAAGAATCTGTGTGTGCAGCTACGAGACTCCGAACTATATGCACTATACTAAAACCTGTTTGCATGTTTGCATTTGCAACCCAAAACCACGAAGAAAAAGCATGAGTGACAAAAGTCACTCAGCACACACCCCATGAAAACGACGGAAAACAAAACTATAATTAATTTTTATTTAAATTCATTTCGCAAATCATTTTCTCTAAAATCTCACAAACTACGCCCATAAGGCTGAAAACCACAACAAACGCTGCCCACACTGGCCAAAATAACTAATAGGACTCTACCAGTCCAAAACCACAAACGTGGCCCTCAATGGCCAAAACCACACACAGTGAGTTCGAAAGTCCAATGCCAGGCAAAACTACCAAGGTGTATTGCACTACCACGATGATGCCACCCTATGTAGGATCGATCACCGCCCTGCAATTCTCCCACTTGGAGAACCCTCACAAAGCTAATCCCTCTATGGGAAGGTAGTCCTTTCTCTCAAGATGCTACCAGCTACGAGACATGTGTCCCACCCACATTGGCCACCACAAGGTACACCTCCTCACGGCGTCCTCCACACGGTGCTTAGGAGGGAGTGTTATACCTCCACGCTTAACAACACCTGAGCCTTAGTGTTTACAACGACAGCAGGAGTATCATACCTCCTCGTCATGCCACAAGACACCTTAACCCACAAACCACAACCCTAGCCTTAAGACGACAATCAGGGAGTCTCTTACCTCCAAGACCCGACGACCCTCAACCTCAGGTATCTCGGCCTTTAACCTCAACCAGGGAGATGTGTCCGATCACCCGAGAATGTGGTTACATTCCCTGGTCCCAATGACACAGTCCCACAGTGTCTCAGTTCGTACATAGAAAACCAAGAAAATCATTTCCAAAATGGCCAACTCATCTCTTTAAAAACCATTTTCAAAATCATTTTATATCTTTGGAAATGCTTTCAAAACCTCGACAAAACGGCACATCAGGTGTCCCATGAGACCACCTCTGATGGCCCACAATCCCATCTCAAATTGGTAAAACAACCAATATGGGAAATCCACAGGAAACACATTTTATAAAATAGCTGGGCCATGAATCTACATACCGAAATGGGATCGGTATACCGAAATTTCCTAGATTGGAAGATCGACTAGAATCCGTCGACCGAAATAGGTGTAGACACCCAAAAAGGCAGACCGAAATCCAGATCGATCGACCGAAAGTCCCTGGTTCAGTAGATCGAAGAAATTCAGCAAACCGAATGCTGAGTTTTGACTAGAAGACCTAAACTGATAGTAAAATGACATACCGAAATGATTTTGGTATGCTATTTTCTACGTATCCAAAAAACGATCTAGAGCTCCATACACAAAATTCAACTAAAACATATATTGTAGACTTTTGAGGTGGACCTCGAAAACAACCACCACAAAATTCAACTAAAACATATATTGTAGACTTTTGAGTCTACTTCAAATCCACATAAACAAAACCAAAATCCATCCATCATACACAGAGAAGTAAATTCGAGAAGCCATAGGGGTCAAAAACGACCCAAAACTACACATCGTCATAAATGACCATAAATGCAACCATAAATCCTCATAAATTCTAGGAATGTAAATTTATCTAGATTTCATGCATTCCTATCATTTTCTACCATTTTCATGCTTTCTACAACACGGGGTGAGGTGCGTACCTAAAAACGCGCTCCAGCAAACCCCATCGACTCCAGCCAACCTTCGGCGACCAGAACGCTGCCACATGCCCATGGAGCTCCCACGACCAGCCACGAGCTTCCGCACACCACTGATCACACCGAATATAGGGCAAACAAGGAAGGAGATGGGGGAGAGATGGGAGAGAAAGAGGGTGAATGAGGGAGGGATGGAGTGAGTGGGGAAGAGTGAGTAGAGGGAGAGAGAGAGGAAAAAAGAGAGGAAAATAACGGGGAGAAGAGAGAGGTGGCATGCTCGAGGAGGAGGCAACAAAGTAGGGAAGGGGAGGAGTGGTGCGGAGGAGGAGGTTGACGGGCCGCAGCTATATACACGTAGATGGTGGTAGCTACATGCATGCATGCACAGTGCGACCACCAGCCTCTCGCCCGAACCAGCAACCAACCACACCAACTCACTCCCACCAATCGGCCCACAAATGCGGGCCTCATGCGGATCCACACATGGGCCTACAAGCATAGTGCTACAATGCACAGTTCCAACCATGTACAGGAACATGCAACCAGAAGCTGACCCACGAGGCCCAAGCCTAAATCACAAAATCACACAGACGGACCTTGGAATAGTAACACCTGTTTAGGAATAAATTCATTAAAATGTAAATAATTACAAAATGAAGTTATGGGTGTTACACCCAAGCATCCCCAGACACCCACCTAAATTTCCAGTACGACCTCAACCCTTGCCTCACTACCGACCGGAACCCATCACTGGAGTTGCGACCCTACAACAGTGGGACACCACATTTTGACACACGACAAGTACTCCTCTCCTTACATCACTCTCCCTAGTGTACTTGCCTTGTAAAACTACCTGCCTACCTTGGTTTGTGCTTTGATTTCCTTTTTATGCATCATCCTTCACCGGTGGACGGTCGACGACCTGTGTGAGTCCGATGGCCTTTGACCATGTGGTCGGGCCTATCTCGAGGCACTATCTTCCTTCCTCTACGTTTACCTCAACCTCTCTGTAACACCCATAAATTCATTTTGTAATTATTTACATTTTAATGAATTTATTCCTAGACGGGTGTTACTGTTCCAAGGTCTATTTGTGTGATTTCATGATTTTGGACTTGGGCCTCGTGGATTGACTTCAATTTACGTCTTTATGCATGGTTGGCACTGTGCATTGTGGCACTATGCTTGTAGGCCCAAGTGTGGGTCCATGTGGGGCCCACATTTGTGGAAGGGTTGGTAGGAGTGAGTAGGTGTGGTTGGTTGCTAGCTCATGTGGAACGCTGGTGGTTGCACTGTACATGTCTGCATGCAACTACTACCATCTGTGTGTATAAAGCTGCGGCTCATCAACCTCCTCCTCCGCACCTCTCCTCCTTTTCCCCCACTTCATCGCCTCCTCCCCGAGCACGCCACCTCCCTCTTTTTCCCCCATTTTTCTTCTCTCTCCCTCTACTCGCTCTCCCCCACTCACTCCATCCCTCCCTCACTCACTCTTTCTCTGTCGTCTCTCCCCCATCTCCTCCCCTGTCTACCCTCTACTCGATGTGCTCGACAATGTGCGATTGCGTGCGGCGGCTCGTGGCTGCTCGTGGGAGCTCCGTGGGCGTGTGGCAGCATGCTAGTCACTGGTGGCACCGGTGGTTAGCCGGAGGATCGCTGGAGAGCTCGTTTCTGGTACACACCTCACCTCGTATTGTAGGAAGTATGAAATTGGTAAAAAATGATAGAATACATGAAATATAGATAAATTTACGATCCTAAACTTTATGGTGAATATATGGTGATTTATGGTGGCATTTATGATAATAAATGCATGTAGTTTGGTTTTGGTTTTCTCTACACTCCCCAGCTTTGTGATTTTATTCCGAGGGCTATGTTTAATGGATTTTGGTTTTGTTTGTGTGGATTTGGAGTAGACTCGAGGGTCTACATCTTATATTTTATGTGGAATTTTTGGTGCTTGTTTTTGGGGGTGGGTCATTTCCATGGATGGTTTTCTAGGCCGTTTTCTGGATTCGCAAAAAACAACATACCGAATCATTTCGGTATACCGATTCGGTATGCCATTTTTCTGTCAGATTGGGTCGTCTAGTCGAACTTCGGTCGACTGATCCTAATCGGTTTTCTGATCTAGGGATTTTCGGTAACACCAAACTTATTTCAGTATGCTGAATCAGGGTCCCAGCTATTTTATAAATCCGATTTCCGAGGATTTTCTAGATTGGTTTGTTTTGCCCATTTGAGATGGGATTGTAGGCCATCAGTAGTGATCTTGTGGGACACCTGATGTGTCATTTTGTTGAGGTTTTGAAAGACTTTCCAAAGATATAAAATGGTTTTGAAAATGGTTTTTCAAAAGAGATGTGTTGGTTCGTTTTGGAAAATGGTTTTCCTGGTTTTCTATGTGCGGGCCGAAACATTGTGGGATCGTGTCGTCGGGACTAGGGAATGTGACAACATTATCGGGTAGTTGGGCATGTTTCCCTAGTTGAGGTCGAGGGCCAAGATACCTGAGGCTGAGGGTCGTCAAGTCATGGAGGTATAAGACTCCGTGGTTGTCGTCTCGAGGCTAGGGTTGTGGTCCGCGGGTTGAGGTGTCTTGTGGCATGACGGAGAAGTATGATACTCCTGCTATCGCTGTGAGCACTGAGGCTCAAGTATTGTGGGGTGTGGAGGTATGACACTTGTAACCATGCCGGCGACAGCCTCGAGGCTTGGCGTGAAAGGCAAATACACGAAGAGCGGCAAAGTCACGGCAAAAATAAAATAAAAATGCAGGAGTCGCCACCTCGTCTATTAAAATGAAAGACGAGGAAAACCATATAAATCATGCAAATAAGCTAATGGAAAAGAAGGTCTCAAACCATAAAATGGGTAAGGATCTCTGTTATGCATGAGGAAGGTGTTAGGCACCCTCGTGCGCCCGATAAATCGGTCTTTCTATAGGTTTCTCATTTGCTTATGAAATGTCAGCTTTTCAGCCTTTATTGTACGCCCAAGGGCGATATGCCATGCTATGCAAAGTGAGTGGTGTTTTATGCTAAAATAAGGGTGCAGGGAGTGTTGGGTGTGTCCTAATGCTCAGAAGTATCGCTCATATCGGGTCAAGTGACAATGCAAAGATATTGCATAAATAAGATCAAGGATCTAAGTATTTTGAGCGACTTTTCATCCTTGCTTTGCTATATGCTAAATGTGATCTAACATGCATAAAAAGGATTGAAAACAAAGTTGGGTCTTCCTGATATATCCAGGAAGAAAACCAGAAAAAATCCAGAAGTAAATCAAAATAGGAAATCATCCTAAAATCTATGCGAAAGTTGCTGTGTGCTATTGAAAAACAGGCTGATGTGCTTGTGTGGTGCGCCAGACTGGTGCTCCAGTCTGGTGCGCCACCTATGTGCTCCTATATGGGCCAAGAAGATGTGTTGAGGAAAAAACAGAAATCTCGCAGTGCAAAGTCATATGAATGAGCTCTAAAAAAGCTATGCAATGCAAAAAAACGTTGCAAAATCGGAAAATATCCTTTAAAAATGAAAGAAATGCAAGTATGAGAAGATCTATGGATCTTGTGCTCAGGGGCTAATAACTCACACAAGGTCACATCCTACTCATGAAAATAACAGGGTTCAATCATACCACTAGATCATGGGTTGATGCATAAGATTCTCCATATAGGAGTAAATGGCAATCAGCCTACCAGATTTGGACTATGGACTGAATGTTCAAAAGGTAAAACAACTAGAAAAGCAACAATATTTGTGGTTGAAATCATGCATGCACAATCATAAAATACCAAAGAATCATCACTGAAAGAATCAGATTCAAAATCATTTGGGAAAACATGCAGATGAGGATGCAAAGGAGGGTGATTTGCTCTCTGACCAATTTGGTGCACCAGAATGGTGCGCTAGAGTGGTGCTCTGGTGGGGTGCGCCTCTCTGGTGCACCAGATTGGTGCTCCTCAGAAAATTTGAATCAGACTACAGTCTGACCTAGAATCTGGTCAGAATTCAGAGACAAGTGATTTCCTTTTTTTTATTAAGCCAGTTATGCAAATGATGGAAATTGAAATATGGTGAGATGCAAATGAACCGAAATTTTTCGTTTTATTTGACTCAAAAGCAAAATAAATCATGGGTTCATGGCAGAAATACTTGCATGGGGTTCTAAAAGATATAATAAAACATGAATGAGTGAACTTAACAACCATATGTAAAAGATGAAAAGATAAGACTAGATTTGCTACATATTCCCTAGCAAGTACGTGCATGAATCATGGATCCTAGTGTAAGGAAATGAAGAGGAAAGACAGTTGTAGACACCCCAATTTTGAGGTGACTCATAGATGAGCTTTCTAGATGTTGCTTTGGATGTGGCAAACCTAACTCCATTAGCTAAATCGACCACAAACCTATAGTAGGCCCGCAGCCCAATTAGAAATCCAGACAACTAGGGGAGAGCACCAAGTTAGAGCACCAATGTGGAGCACCTAACTGGAGCACCTAGCTGGAGCACCAAGTAGGAGCACATAAGTGGTGCACTTAGCTGAAGCACGAAGCTGGCGCACCTCTCTGGCGCACCAAGCTGGCGCACAGCCACTTCTCAGACTACTGGCTGCTGGCTTTCCACCTCCCAAGGCTGTTACCTCCACCAACGAATATGCCATGGAATCTTCCCAGGCTCTTCGTTTACGAGGCTCCTTATATTCTCTAGGAGTTACCCTTGAGAAATCCTATATAAGGACCCCTATAGGCAACCATTAAAAGAGGTTAGAAGGACCCCTGGAAGAAAATCTGGAGCAAGCTACTGTTTCCTGCAATCTATTCTTCTTTCTCACAAGCATCCCCTTATATTCTGAAGCATTGTTAGCCCTTCCAAAGCAACAAGGATCCCTCTATCTTTGATATTTCA
>JAMKQA010069745.1:0-33773 GCA_024699735.1 Posidonia australis | reverse complement strand
TTAGTTAATCTATAATATAATCTACTATGTGTTAAGGTTTCATCCTATTCTGAGTTATATTCACCGTTAAATTTTAATCTAAAATTTAAGGGTCAAAAATTGACAAAACATGTTGAAATTTAAGGCCTTTAGATTAGAGGTTATTGGTTGTTTGATTTAAATGAAAATTTCACTATGTATTTATGGATATCTAATAAGTATATCTATACGGTTATTTCTTCTTCCTTACGTTACGTCTTTATGAAAAATAAAAAGTTGCCAACATACTTCTTATATGTAGACACCTACATAAAAAATGTCCTCATGAAATAAATCACTATTTAATACAGATTTTAAATTTCTTTATAATATTCCTACTACAACATTATTATTAGAAGCATTATCAAAAGATATTTTATTAATTTTATTATATATTTTAAATTCTTTGATAATATATTCTATAATATTTGCTATGGCTTTTGCAATGTGTGGATGATCAAAAAGTCTAAAAGTAATTAATCTTTTTTGCAAATTTCATTCTATGTCTATCCAATGTGCAATTAAACATAAATAAGGAAAATTATTTGAACATGTCCAAACATCACAAGTTAATGATATTTTACATAATAAATTTAAAAACATTTCAATTAAAATTTCTTTATCTTTTTAAAATATTTTATAAATTATATTTTTAGTAGTATTCCTTGAATGACCTTTAAATTATGGGTTTAAATATTTTTGTACACAACTTTCAAATCTTTTATTTTCCAAAAAATTAAAAAGTTATTCATCTTGTAATATAAATTTTGTTACACCATATTTTACTTCTTTTATATTATATTTCCAATTAACAATTCCACTAGAACCAACATGCAATTTAGATTGTCTTAAGTTTGTATTATCATCTATATTATGGGCAGTTATACATTTTGTTAAATGTCTAGTAATGTGACCTGCATCCCTACTCCTATGACAAGTATATCTTGAACCACAATATTTACAATAACATTTATTTTCATTTATGAGATATAGGGTTACTTGTTTCTAAACCGATGAGTTTTGCTTCTTAGGTTTTTTAGTTCCTGTAGATTGTGTTTGTAGGGTTGTTGTGGTTTGGGTTTATTCTAACTCTTGAGTAGGGTTATAATCAAGGTTAGGGATATAATCATGACTTCCTACATTAAAAGGATAATCCATTTTTAAGAATAAAAAAAGTGATAATAAAAAAAATCTTTAACCCAAAAACCCAATACCCAATAATAAAGGATTTAAAAGTAAAGAAATAAGAGGGATTAGAAGTAAAGAAATTGACTGACACTTGGGCGTGGGCACAGATGTTAGACCGCTGGACGACTGAAAATGGAGACCAAAGCCTGAAGTGTAAGATTGCTGTTGATGAAGAGTATCCAAAGCCAAACTTGTATTCCACATAAGGGTGAAAAGTTGAGACTTAGGGAGAATAGTTGAGAAATTAAGAGTGTAGGGAGATTGAAAATTGAGAATGAGAGGAATTGTGGAAAATGAGAAGAATGAAGTGGTATTTATAGAAGTGGTGGGTGATTTATGAAAAAAAAAATGTAACGTTGGACTGCAACATTGCAACCCAACGTCTTTATAACATTGCAACATGTAATTTTTTTTAAAAGTGGGTCGACCCAGGCTGGCTTGCCCTTGAACTGGGCCCAAAAGTAGGCTTACTGTAACAGGCCGAGCGCGCCCAACCCATGGGCCTAGTACGGCCCATGGTTTGTCACGGACTAGGTCTGGGCAGCCTATTTTTTTTTTTGAGTTGGACCTGTCTGAGCTAAAATACAAGTCGAACCAGACAATCCCAACCTGGTCTAATTTACATGTTTAACAATAAGTTCCTTTAAACTAGTTTATTTATGACAAAACAAATTTATTTTCATGAAACTCTCCTAAAACAAAAGAAAATATCTGGAGATGTCCATGCACTAGCTTCTGAAAAAATGTGCCATTATTTGTATTGTGATTGGCTCAACTATCACGATAAATCCACAACTCAATTGCATCCTTATGATGAACAACAAAATAATGACATTTGGATGAAACAAAACAATTATCCTAGGGATGACCATAGCGAACAAATAAGACCAATGAAACACCAATGGAAGTGAAGTCATCCCCAAAGGCCCACATCTGGGTTCTCCAACAATCCACCTCAAAAGCTCTAGCGACTCAATATCTAACAAGCAAACTCACATCCTAGAAACAAGTAGACAAATCCTACCAGGAACACTAACAATGGCGATAAAGCTGGCATTTTCAATGGAATTATCACACATGGACTCACCTCCCACCTTACCTACCACAACTCCTTCCTTGGTATCACCACTCACCATCCTCCTCCTCACCAACGGGAGCAACATTCTCTGAGTACTTGCGCCCCTCCCCACCACAGGCGCGAATCCAACGAGAAGTTCCACCGAGAAGTACCATCGGAAGTGTGTAATCCATAGGAAATCCTAGAACTAGAAAGGATATAATAAAAATCCCCAAATGTAAGAGTGAAAAAGAAAGATACCATCCATAGAATCTATGGAGAGGCAACGAAAATGATGGTGATGATGGCCAATGATTCGTGGAGATGAACCAGTAATGACAGTCGTGCGAGGAGGAATGGAGGAACGAGAGGGAGAAGGATGCGTAAGAGCAAATCGCTCAAAAAACATAATTTTCTGGAAAATTCTCTCTTTTTTGAAAAACTTGTTTTAACCTTAAAATTATGATTTCAAAATGATTTTTTTAATACCATCTAAATAGTCTAAATTAAAGTAAAAGATTATTTTTTTAAAAACTATATTTTCTTAACAATACCATAGTTTTTTGAGGTATGCAATAATGCAAGCAGGCCCTTACTCTTTCATCGTCGAAGGAGGGGAAAAAAACACAAGGGCGAGAATTGAAGGTGGATAGGGTGGGAAACTTTGACAGATTGGAACAGAGGACGAAAATCTCCGCGTTCCCGCCCTTGCAAGTTCTCTTGAATTGAGTACCTACTGTAGACTAAAAAAATGGAGGGAGAGAAAAGAAAAGAAAAGAAACAAAAGGTCGGTGGGGGCGGACGAAGGAACAGGAGGCCTGTGGGAGGATGTGGAGCAGCTCTGGGTGCTCCAGGGTGTTCCTAGGTCGCCTCCTTCTCCTCCTCCATGGACACGCCGGAGAGGTCTCTTCATCGTCGCTATCAGCAGCAGCAGAAGATCGTAACACCTGTTTCTCGTTCTGGATTTGAGGTATTGATACAAACAACCACACTTCTCTCTTTCTTCTTGTTCTTCCGTTCTTCTCCTGATCCACTCACCATTACTGGCTGTAAGGTAGTTAGGTTCTGTTTTGTTGCTCTCAAACCAAACGCCTCTCCTTTTCAAGGGCTTGGTCAAATCGGGTATTTTGTGAAGTTTGGATCTTAGCTTGCTCGTATCGAGGAAGAAGGCAAACTGGTCCACCTTTTCCGATCCTGCCTCGGGGGAGGATGGAATTGACTTTTGGTTTTGGTGTTCTCAAACTCGTCTCCCACTGAACTTAGGTATTTGTATACTTTTGGGTTTTTTGATGACATACAAAAAATGGCGGATCCTTCTTTTCCAGGTAGAACGTCATAAACAAAAACTCGTTGACTAATATGGAGACAGAAAACTGTGGTGGTGGGAATCATGGGTCTTGGAGCAATTGTTTTTCACGTCCTTCTCAATTTAGTCTCCTCTTTAACTTATCTGCCATTTAATTCAAAATCTTCTCCTTTTTAGGTTGTTATTTGCGGAGTTTGATTATTAGGGTGGACAAGGTTCTTAAGGGTGTGCATCAGACAATACAAATAAGTCTGGGTCTTATTGTGAATATGTGTTAAATTATGGGCTTACTTTTAGAATTTTGTTGTGTGCTTGGCTGTTGACGATTCTATGTTTGCATTCTGTACCTCTATTTTATTTACTACTTGGTGTTGAAGTGGATGCTGTTTATGAAGTTGGTGATGCTGAAACTGTCGGTCTTTGGTTCAATCTCAAGGAGTTTTTTTTGATGATTGGGGTATCCCATGACCCATGCTTAGTGCTTGCTGTCAACTTAGGAAAATTTATTCTAAGATCGATACAAATGTTTGCCTGGATCAGAGCATTTATGCCATCATTCTACTCAAGATGACTAGTTGAGATTGGGAATCAAGATTTATTTTCTTATGCTTTATTTGTTGTGATGTTAGTCTTTATTGTCTCTTTATTTCTTTCTACTTGTACTTTTCATTTCTTCTAAAAGATATACAATGTGCTGATGCCAATAAGCTGCTTCATAGAATGTTTTCTGCCATAGCATTTCTAGTAGTAGCTCAATGGATGAAGTCAATCATATGTTGGCCTTCTATGTTTGTTCCATTGATCTTTACGGAGGAGCAATTTCAGGTCATATACATTTTTATATTCTCTGCAACTTCTTTTCTACAAACATGATTCTTTCAGCATGTTGAGAATGCTGATCTTGGTTAGACTGTAAATCCAACGCATCAAATCAGTTAAGAGGGTTTAAGTTTTTTTGTTAGAATATGATATTTGTCACATTATAATGTTTCTGATCCAAGCAAATATTACATATCATGTTTCACGTGCAACCCTTATTGTTACTTGCATGCATTTCTGATATGTATCTTACTGAAAGAAATATTTTTTTTTTACAGCTAATCAATCATAAAACATTTCTATGGATCTTTGATTGCATTGTTTTACATTGGTTGGTATTTTAAGTCCTTTAGGTTTTCATTGCCATTCCTAATCACCTAATTTCTACATGCAGGATTCGCCGGTATTTAATTACATCAACAACCTCTCTCCAATTAAGCCTGTTAAATCTGTACACATCACTCAGACATTCCAATCCCTTAATTTTACTTCTATTCCATCTATTTTTACCTCGCCTCATGTAAACAAACAAACAGAAGATAAATTTTTGATAAGGTAAATTTATCCAGTTAGACTCCAAAGACATGCTGATAAAAATTTAACAATTACATTATGTTTCTATTCCCTTCTCTTTTCAGGCATCAACTTTTAGACCTATCAAAACCTGAAGTTTCCTGTAACAATGGCATGGGGCTTTCTTGTGTCGTCAAATTCTCGGAGTATGTTGCTAATGAAGAAAACGAAGGAAGCATGAGGTGCTCTTTAAATGAGGCCAACATGGACCCTCCCGATGAGTGCCCACCAATGACAAATAATGTTTCTCATTCCGAGCAGTACGGCTGTGGTAGTCCTGACCACAACACTACTCCTTCCTATGACATAAAGACACATGTTATATTGGCTAAGGACAGTGCCTCATTAATTGATTGTGCCCAGGATGGTTCAGAAGAAAGAAATAACCAGTTGCATTCTTGCAGTGAGTTCCAAAGCACACATCAAGAATTCGGCGTGGATAAAGTGCCAAGTTGTAATTGGGAGAATCTAATCTCTAATGACACCAAGGATCTATTGGTTTTTGATAGTTCTAGTGAATCTGAGGAGTCCAAGGGACATGTTCAGACATTGGATCATGATTCTAATCTTCTCTCTCTCTCCTCAAGTTACTCTGTCAATATTGTTGATTATTCACAGAAGAGTAAGACAGACTATTCCTTTCTTCACAAGACCTCACAGAAGCCACCTGCTAATTGTAGCAGACTTATTGCAGATGAAAATGAAAAAGGTGTAAAACCCCACATTTTTTCTGCAGGTCATATTAAGTCATTAAGTGCTGTTCCTGTAGAGAATATTGATGAAGGAACCAGTGACAACATTCCTTTGGAAAGCAAGGTGATCATATCATATTTGCAATAAATATATACATATATATTTGCATGCATGCATGTATACATACATACATATAGATATATGCTAATAAATATTTTTCCATTTGAGTTGATACAATGAAATATCAGTCTATTAAGGTCTAAAAATTCTGTATTGTTTCCTGTTAGGCATAGTTGAAAGCAAACATTCAATACTGCATCCTCTTATAATTCATATACTAATGTTATTTTACAGTTATACATAGGTACATATGGGAAAAGCTTTTTTAGAAACATATCTATGACCATTTATTTTCAATATACAATACTTCTAATCATGGTATCAAATGTTGATGTCGTAGCAAAATTTTGCTGAGCATGTCAGGTTTTCAATTTACCGACACAATATCTTCATGACATCGACATGGACATTTTGTGAAGAACGATGATTTTTTTTATTGTGTTTACACTGATACTATTCCATGATGCCCATATTTTGCCATGTGTTTGTTTTTCAACTTGGTGGTGTCTGACACATTTGACATAAAAAATCATGCTTCATACACAAAGTAATCTTCTTGTACTTTAGTTTTTTACATTAGAAGTACATGCATTACATGCTAATCAGAAAAATCCATTTTTAATACATGAGGAGCAGGCACATGTTTCGTCATTATACATACAGATCCAAGGTCCAAAGTTTCTGCCTTTCTCATATATGGAATGTGTGAACAGTATTTTTTGTGCTCTTTTCTTTTGTGCTATCGGTTTTATAGAATAAACATGGAATATATTCATAAAAGGAAATGTTTTATAAATTATAATTCAATATATGATGTCTCCCAGATGAAGCGGGGCATGCGTAGACGTTGCTTGGTTTTTGGGATGGCAGGAACTCATGGAAAGAACACTCACAGTGATCCAAAAAACAATTTGTTGACTTCACTATCTTGCCATGAAAACTTCTCGACTGATAATGGACATTCAGCTTCTACAAGAAGTACAATTACCAAATCACAATGTGTTTTGCCTAGCATTGGTTTGCACTTGAATTCTATTGCTTCTTACTCGAAAGACCTAACTGTCACCAAAGAAATTCTTCTTTCTCCAAAGCAGATTAGCATGCCACACTCAAGTTGGGGACAACCTTCACATTCATCTGAGCAGAAATCGCTTTATACTTCCTTACCCCATGGAAAAGGTCATGTCTCTGCTGATAGCAGAGCTAATGATTGCCAGGTTATGCATGTCTCTGGTGATAACAAAGACAATAATTGCCAGGGTATGGTTGGTGTTTCATTACCTGCAATAGAAAAGATGGAAGAGTTGAATCAGACCAGTCCCAAGAAGAAAAAGCACGTCCTGTTTGTTGCTCTTAATTATTTACATACTTTTTTTCCCCACTTCTTGGCTCCCTGCTGACACTTTTTTCCATTTTGTGGACTTCTATGCAGGCAGAGAACAGATAATAGTATTGAGAATGAATCTTGTAAGCGTTGCACTTGTAAGAAATCAAAGTGTTTGAAGCTGTAAGTTTACCAATCATGCTTCTTGTTAATTGAAACACTGTTAATGTAGTAAGTCATGTGTTCTTATATGTTGGATCATCTTAATGTTCATATACTTTAGTAAATATTGATACTTCTTGTTTCCTTGTCCAAACAGCAGATCTGTCCTGACTCTTGAGTTTTACCCTATTAAAGTAGACTATGCATTAGATGTGTCACATGTGTGACAACATTATCTTCTTTCTAAACCTTACTTTCTAAACAATATTCCATATTTTCTAAGTAGATTGATGTTGTCCACAATTTTTTCATGGAAAACAACATAAACCAATCCTTAAATAGATTGTACAATTGATATTGTGTTTAATAACATTGTTAACAATCATGTGAGTCAATGTCTCATTTCATCCATAAGACAAGTCAACACAGTTGTCAAATTGACAAGGTGTTCTTCACTATGGAGCATTTGGCGCTTACGCGACATTTATGGAAAAGGTATGCCTACAATCACCTTGTTTTCACTTGGATAGATTGGATTTTTTGTAACACCTCGTAACCATAAGGGACTATAGAGTAATATTAATCTAAGTTTGAGTTTGTTAAATTAGTAAGAATTGAAATTAACATAAATACTAACTACTATTCAGATCTGTGTAGCTAGTGGCTCTTAAAAATCTTAAGCATCGAAACTAACTGCATTCCAATTATGCACTTAAAAACCAAACAATTAAAAATGCATGGGTAACTTTTAAGTTATTTAATACACGTTTCAACAAAACAATGGAAAACAATCAAAATTCTAAACCTAGGTTTTCAACATCAAACTCTGATTATCTTTTTTGGAAGGTTTTTTTGTAAATCTTTAATCTGGTTTTTACTCAATCGGAACTCAGATTAAAAATTTTGGAAGACCTTTATCAAGGAAATCTTGGCAAAACATGCTCTTTCAAAACTTTCTTCATTTTTTCCGAAAAAACCATGTTTTATTCTTATATATTTCTAGAAAACTTTTCTGAGGTTAGGTTTTAGCTTAAATATCAAATCTTAAATCTTACAAAACACAACATTTGGTTGGAATTAGTCTTAAAATATTAGTCTTATCTTAGTTAGAATCTGGTTAAAACTTAGAAGTCAAAATTAAGTTCGATTCTAACTTAAAATTAATTCTGAATCTGAAATCTAAAAATCTCTTTTTCTGGTATTACCTTGATCAGAGGTGATTTGGCAATATGCAATTGGAAGAGGTACTAATTTCAACTTTCTATACTGCCACGACGAAAGTCTCTGTGTGGGCATACCATCGTTTTCGGTCAATAGGTTGTACTATTCTTTTCTTTTTTATATTCTCATTGCACAGAGTTGTGTTTTTCTAATGTTTAACTATCTTGTCTTGGTGTTTTAAGCTTTTTGATGACTTTGTCTTGCCTATCTTGAACTCTCGGGTTATTCTATTCGGTCCATTGCGAGTTCTCGAGCTACTTCATTCGGCCTAACTAACACTGAGCACACAACTTAACCAACATTAGTTCTCTGGGCACTCATTTTCTTTCACTTGGGGTCAACTCAAAAACTTTTAAATCACTTTTCTAAAAACATGCATTTTTCTTTTCCAAAATTTTTTCCTAAATCTTTTTATGAAATTATTCTTTTCTTCTGAAATATCTTTTCTATAAATCTCTAGAAAACTCTTACTAAACAATATACCAAAACAAATAAATTAGGTATAAAAATCTATTCTCATAAAATCCTCTGAGAACAAATTCTGGGGTTTGATTTGGTAGACCGAAATTCTTCGATATGTCAAACTGCTTGAAATCTAAAGAGTGACCTAGGTTCTGGTTTGACATATCGAATTCGTCTGATATGTCAAAATTCTTTGGTTTTTCGATATGTCGAATCAGTCGTCTTTTTAAAAAACGATCAACTACTTTGAGCCAAAGTTTGCTGGACTTAGGGCCCTTGATGGACTCCTCTTCGACACATTAAAAATTCTACACAAATCATATTATACTGTAAGGTTTACTTTTTTTTTTGGGGACAAATTTCATTTGAAAACATCAAGTATATCTTGAGTTCTAAAAATTCAAAATCGAAGAATTCATTTTAAAATATTGTAGCATGCATCTAAAAAAATCTACATAATTACTTGTAAAATCATAGAAAATTCTCTAGAATCACATTCATCCGTGAATCTACTCAAATCTTTGCATTTCCATGTTCTTTACACTAAATCTTGGTATATATCACGAATTGAAGCTTAAATAGGGAAAAGGAAGAGGAAGGAGACACATACCCAAATGGCGATCTCTGACGATCCTCTCCTCGCCGACGAGCTTTCTTTCCTCTTGGCATCCTCTGGGCTCTTTGGGTCCTCTGGTAAGCTACTCCTCTAGCAGTATCCACTCCTCTTGCCCTCTCTTCTTTGGTTTTCCCTCTTTTCTCAGTTTCTCATCTTTCTCTCTCTCTCTCCCTTTCTCTTCCTTGCCTCCTTGGACGATTGCCCCTTGCCCTCCTTTAAATACTTCTTCCCACTGCCATTGTCGCCTTCCGTCGCCTGAGAGGGTATGGCTTGTCATGGCGGGGGGATGCAAAAGTATGGTCGTGGTAGGGGATGGGGTGAGGCATGGTAGGAGAAAGAGAAGAAGAAAAGAAATAAGAAAATTAAATGAGTATTACTATGTGCATTTTGACTTGTGTTCCTTTAGGTCTTACTCACGCACATGTGGAACATAAGAGTTCAAATACCCCATAACACTGAAAGAGTTAGGGATAATTATTTACAAAATCGAGGAAACTCAACCCAAATCTATATTATCAACCTAATTATCTAGATTATACATATAATTTACATTAATTACATTTATTTAGATAATTTTGGCACGGATATTACATTTTCCTAGTTCCTTGTGTTGAACATGTAATTGATGTGTTGTCCTTGACAAATACACCTATTATTGTGCCATTTCGTTTAGTTATGTATTGGAGATAGTCAAATACATAACACTTTAACAAATGACACACTACTTCCTTAAGATAATTAACATAGTTGTCTAGACATTGCCTACATGGCAAGTTATAATACCCATATACGTGCAACAACTTGTGATATCCACAAATTTGGGTACAAAATATGGGTTGACATATATGACGTGCACTATCTTCACATTGTTTCTTTGGTTTCCTATTGCTGTCGCTAGCATTAATGCATATCATCATTGTTAGAGTTATGTTTATATAATAATAATAATAATAATAGTAGTTGCATATTGGTTTCTTGGATATTTGTTTGTGTTGGGTATTTAGTAAATCTTATATATGTGTACTCCTTGGTTATAAATCAATAATACAAATCATTATTTTTTACTTTAGTCTTCACATGGTACCAAAGCTTAGGTTTTAATGATCCAACAAAGGAAAGAAAAAGGAAAGAAAAGAGGAAAGAAAGAAGCATGCATACTCGTTGTTGAGTGGACGGTGTTGTTGTCTCTGACCTTCCTTCCCACTGCAGTAGGTTCCTCCTTTATCCTTTCACCTCGTCAGTTTTTTCCTTTTTCTCCTTCCTTTTTTTTAGCCCGATCTCCTCTCATTAGGGGTTGATGGATCTTGTAATACGTTGTCGGCCTCCTCTTAGGCCCTGCAGTCATCGTTAAGCCCTTCCCTCCCTTATAAGTATCGACCTTTTCCTTTCTCGTTGCTATTGTTGGCCAAGGGGGGAGATCTCCCAAGGTCTCAGTCAGCTTTTCCTCCTTCAGTTTCCATTGGCACCATCATAAATTCGTTGTCACCACCACAGATCTGCCATTGTCATTGCCTTTTTTAGCCTTCTCACATGTCATTAGCTTCTCCTCTCCCCTTTGGCATCATTGTTGACTAGTCCAGGCCAGGCGGGCAGCACCACCGACCTTTCACCGACATGTTTAACAACATTGGTAGTTGCGTTTGTCGATTTTCCCCATGTTCTAGGTTGCCATGTGTTAGATCTATTGTTTTGTGTGTGGACATGTATTGTCCACACGTGTTTGTGCCTTCAGATTGTCGTGAGTGCCTGGAACATGCTTGTGTTGTGTTTTTTTCTCTTTATATATCATAGTTTGTGAAAGATCAGACTTTCTTTGTTTGTTTTAAGTGGTGAAAAATGACCTTTCGTGAGTCGTTGATCAAGAATCTTAGTGGTACATTAGAAAAAACTAAACGAGAAGGATTATTTACCATGGACACAGAGTTTTGAGACATTTATTGCCACTTATCGGAAACTCAAGCACCTTACTTAATTATCTTTTGATGCTAAGGATGCAACATATTAGGATTGGTATGCCAATAATGCCACCATTGTCTCCTAGTTAGTCAGTGGCATAGAGCTTAATGTTGCTTGTGTTATGATGTTTCGTCTTGTGAAGAAGATTTGGGACATTGAAGACTATATATGGATATGAAAAGAATATTTTTAAGGTGTTTGAAGTATATGAGTAGTTATTTACCCTTATACAGGGAGACATCGTTATACTGCTTTATGAGCTCTTTTAGATTTATGGATAAATTCTAGGTGTCGATACAGTTTAGGGTTTATAGATAGGGAAGTGGATTAATTTGGGTCGTGAGTAGGGACATGGTGTGTACATGTTAGTTCATGATGAGATACTTCAAGGACTTATATATCTGATATCTACTTTCGAGCCTTTCATTTTGTAACACTATTGTCTTGGTCATTCGTCTCATAAGAAGTTGTAGTAGTCATTAGCTTGGATTTTGATATTGTTTTTTGATTGTGAATTGTGTCAATTGGGTAAGTACCATTGTGTTACCTTTTAACATCTTCATCTTGTGTTCAATCAGAGTTCGTTTGAATTAATCCATTGTGATGTTTAAGGTTTAGTTAGTGTTCCATTTGTGGTTATAGGTATTATATTATTTTTATAGATGATTATTCTCGTACGTCTTGGATTTATCTCTTGAAGAATTGTAGTCATATTCTTGATGTAAATTTTTTTTTTAATGAAATAATAAATTAATTTTCTATTACACCAAAATATTACTTTAGAATTTGTTCATTCAAGGATTCAATCATATTGTGCATCTTTGGGAGTTATCCATAGACTATTTGTTCCTATATTTTTCAACAAAATTGTGATTGAACATAAACACAGATATATTCTAAACATCACTTGTATCATTATGTTGTAAATGGAAGTTTCAAATTTTTTGTAGTTTGATGTTTTTATAGTTCTTTATTTGATAAATAGGAGGCCTTTCACTCCTCTGGGTGGTGAGATTCTTTTCGGAAGTCTTAGTCCTGATACAAAATATTCTTACTACCAATTAAAGTTTTTGGTTGTATTATTTTTATTTAGGATTTTTTTTTGGTTTTGATAAACTATCCTATTGTTCCATTAAGTGTGATGGGTATTCTTAGACTTAGTAAGGATATCATTGCTTTCACTTTCCTATTAGGTATTTGTAACATCAGGGTCTGATTATCCATTTATATAATAAACTATGTAATATTTGTAATATTGTGTTTAATGATTTATTAATGGATAATCTGTTGTTTCTTGGTTGTGTGTGGTTGTGGGTGGTTTTCTGTGCATCAGGTTGTGATTTGAGACCTATTTGGAGTCTGATTGGAGGATGCACAGTTGTCTCGATTTTCATGTCATTATTTTTTTTTTTATTTTCTTTCCTTTTTCTTTTCATTTCCTTGAGCCCCATCTTCCGCCACTTTCCCCTATTTTCTTCTTCTTCCTCTTCTTCCTCCCGTGACGCTGCCGACGGAGGCCCGTGCCTCCCTTTCTCGTCCGACGGGATGGGTGGCCGGCGTCTTGTGGGAAGGGATGGGGATAAGAGGGGGAGGCCATGGCGGAGCGGAGGAGGTGGTGTGTTGCGCAGCGGAGAAGAAGGAAAGAAAGGGGGGGCGAGGCACGCGTGATCGTGGGAGGAGCTGGTGAGCCACTAGAGGTTCTGCCGGAGCTCGTGGAAGCTCGTCGGAGTGTGGTAAGGGGGCTTGGGTCAGGTACGCGACCTCCTCCTTCATCTGCGTTATTTTTGGGTTAAAGTAGGTTTTTATGCATAAAATTGTATAAATACATGTAAATTGTGGAAAAATATGGATATGATTGGGAATGAGTTGTTTTTGATGTGTTTGTGTGTGGATCATGCTAAATTACGTGGATTTTGGGAGTTTTGTGAAGTTTTTAGCCTTACCTGTGTAAGATTTATTTTTGAGCATGATTCCTTTGCAAATTTATATCTTCTTGTGTAGTTGATGAAATCTTGATTGGTTTGAGGGGTTTTGAAGTAGACTTGAGAGTCTACATTTCATGTTTTTATGAAGTTTTATGGATTTTTGTAGAAGGGTCTAATCCTTACTCTCATTTGGGGAAGAAAATAAGGACTTGGTTTGGGGGTTTTCTGCAACATCAGAAAATGGCATATTGTTTTGAAAACGGAATATCGTTTTGCCCCAAGTGGTTCTTTGAACCACTGGTTCGGATGACCGAAATTGTTTTCGGTCGACCGAAGGATTTCGGTCGTTCATTTTAGTAGGGGACTGGTTTTTCTTATAGGGTTTCGGCATATCGAAATTTTTCGGAATGTTGAAACAGGGAAAAATGACATATCGTTTTTGGGAACAGTCTGTCGATTTTGCCTTGAGATTTTGAATCTTATATGGGACTTTTTATTGATGTTGTGTAGTAATGATTTTATGGTTTGACGGGTGTTTTGCCTCATGTGATGACATAGAGGCATGTGGTGTCCCAAATAGTAGATTTGGGCGTGGTTTTTGGGATTCTGCCCCTATAAATGATTTGAAAGATGGTTTTGAGTGGTTTTTGGGCTTGAGACCAACTGGTTGATTTGTGGTGGTTGTGATAGCCGGTGTTGTGACCCCAGTGGAGGGTTGTGTGTTGCAAGGGATAGAGTCCTGCAACAGAATGAATGAAAAAATGGTTTTTAAAACTAAAAAGAGTTTGAAACAGTAATGATGTGTGATGAAAGTGATGTGGTTCACGAGCTAGTAGACGGTGTAGGCTGAGCCTGGGCCTTTGAGCCTAGTCCTCGGGTCACCACCGGTGTAGGCTGAGCCTGGGTAGTTGTACCTAGTTATTCAGGTCACCGAGCTCGTAGCGGTGTAGGCTGAGTCTGGGTCATTGGACTTAGTTGTTCGGATTACCAACTTGGGCGTCGCCAGAGACGTCTCTCCGTGCTCCTGTGTGAGGAATAGGAAAAATGTGAGGTCTGTTGGCCGGGACGATGATATTCCGCACGGGAAATCTCATCGCAGCAGTGCAGGGAGGTTAGGGAGTGAAATCCTCATCTACTGCTTGTGTGTCTGGTTACCCCTGATCAAGGTAACAATATTCATGAAAGTGAAAATGATAATGTAAGAATTATGTGTGTGATCTGGATTAGACTTGTGTGATAGTCCTAGAATCCTGAGATTTATCATGATATTTGAACCAGTTGCCAGCCTGTGTTTGTGGTTTGGTTTTGAGCCCAGTAGGGCTTTGTGTTTTAGGCTGGATCTGGAAAGGAAATGTGTTTTGGGAAAAATTCCATGTTTTGAATGGTTTAGTTTTGGAAAAAAGAAATGAATTCGAAAAAGGGTTTTTAAAAGTAGTTTTTTATAAATTTTCACATGTTTTGAGAAAGGGAAGGTTGTGGCATTTGAAAAAGCCTGACTTGGAACTGAGGTCCCAAATGATGATTTGTAAAGAAAAAGATTGGTTTTTGGGAATGAGTCTTAAGTGTTGTTTAATAAAGAAAGTGTTTTTTAAGGAATAAAATTAAGTTTTGCATATTAAAAAACATGTTTTCTTTTGGTTTTATCGTGTTTGTTGGTAGTGGTGTGTTTTAGGGGCGCGTACTGGGTGAGTTAAATGTCACTCACGCGTGCTGTGTATTTTCAAGTGTAGACCGTGTGCAGCCAGTTCCCGGTGCAGTAATCAGAGTTTCTAGCCACGCATCGAGATCCTAAAGGTGAGCCTTGGTTACAGTCCTTTTGTTCTGTAATTTGTGTAATTATGCTTCTAATGTTGTTATTTGGTAGCGTGCCCGGGTTCAAGGCGTTACAGTATTATTGTATCTATTGATGTTGTCTTTTTAAAATCTTAATCTTATTTTGAATCTACGTGTTCTTAGATTAAAAGTGTTAATCGTCTCTTGTCGAGCCACCAATGATAGGTGGAAGTGAATCGTTGACTATAGAATAAGAGAGGTCATGTCTTTTGCATGTGTATCGTCATCGGTAGTAGCTACAACATCCTCCAATAGAATAGTCCTTGACCTTGGATGTAGATCAATGTAATTTTAGTCTTGACCTTTCTATTACGTTACAAAAGGGTAAATGCTTTTGCACAACTTTTTCTTATTCTAAATTTTATTTCATATGATTATCTTAATTCTTCTTTTAGTAACTTTACTTTGTCCATTTCCTTTATGTTTATTCCTAAGAGGTTGTTCTTATGTCACATTAGAAGGCAACTATGGATGAATAAATATCAACATTTTTGACATCTGGATCTTATTATCTATTTTTAATTTTAAATTATGTAATTAATTGTAATATTGTATAAATGATTAATTAATGGATAATCTATTATTTTTAAGGTTTGTGGAGGTTTGTTAGCTTTCTGTGCACTTATTTGTGGTTGGGAGATTAATGTGAAATTTGATTAAAGGATGTACTATTGTCTCGATTTGCGTGTTTATTTTTTTTCCCTTTTGCCTTTTCTTTTCTTTTTCCCTCTTTCCTCACCTGTCACGTGTGAGACTTTTCATTTTTTATTTTTTCTTTCTTCTATTCTCGTCTGTGCCATCACAGAAAACTTGTGTCGTCCCGTCCTTTCTGTCGTGAGGGTGATGAGGCTGGCAGTTGGCGTGATATGGGGAGGAGGAAGAGGAATGGGAGTCGAAGGGAGGCAAGTCGAGCTGAGGGAGGAGAATCGGTGTTGCTTGGGAGAGGGAGTGAGGCCAGAGGTTTACGTCGTGTTAGGGTTATGTCGAAGGTTGGGGAAGCCCACGGGAACCGTTGTAGCTTGGCCAGGTACGCATTTGTTACCTTCACCTCTGGTTCTTTTCTTTTGAGTAGGGAATTAAAAATACCAAAATGCATGAAAAAATGAATTAGGTAGGAAATTGAATGTAATACATGGATATGTTGAGATCTTAAGATTTACTGGAGTTTTCATTGGGTTTATGCATGAGAATACCATATGTGTTTTAAGGTTAATCTCTGAGCATGTTGCCTTTAAGAATTTATATTTTGATACGTGATGAATGGATTTGTAAATGATTTGATGGGTTTTAAAGTAGATATAGAGGTATATACTTCATATTTTATTCATGATTTATGTGGTATGTTTGTTGGGTCCATCATAAGTTTCAATTCCTACGAAAATATAGGTAGGACGTAGCGGAGGTTTACCGAAATCGGGGAATTTTGGTTTGTCAATTTGGTTTGGCATATCGTTTTTCTATCAGTATTCAACTAAAGATCTTAATTTGGTAGACTGAAAATGTTCGATCTTTTGTTTCAGGGGATTTCGTTAGACTGAAGGTATTTTGGCCTACCAAAACAGGGATTTTCGGACGACCAAATCCCAATTTTGGTTGACTGATTTGGAGGTCTACACCCTTGGATTATATGAAATAATAATTATGAAAAATGAAAATAGATGATTTAATGGATAATGAACAAGTGTTAATGAGATTTTCTCCATATGGATGACATAAAGGAATAAGAAATTCAAATGTATAAAATGAAATATGGTTTTGGGTTTTAGGTTGCAAAAAAAGGAAAGAAATTGATAAATATGTGGTTTGATGTGGTTTTTGGGTATGAGACTTAATAATGAATGATTTCATATGATTTTGAGCTTGAGACTTAAATAGAGGGTTGTGTTTGCATAGGGATGATTTCTTGCAAAGAACAGAGAACATGTAATGGTTTTAAAAGAAAACCTAAGAGTTTTGAAAAAGAAAATAATAATATGTTTTGTAACCACAAAGGTTGTGTCGACAATGTGGTAGAAGAATGAGATTCCAATGAAATTAATTGTCATATACGACCGTAGTTGCCAGTGTAGAACCATGAAGGATTAGTGTCGGTAAATTGGTACGGATCTAATTATTAGATACGATGGTGGTTGTCGAGTTTGAGACTATGTAGACTGAACTTGGGTATATGAATTCTGGGTGTTTGGGTTACCGATGGGATGTCAGAAAAAGGCATATCTTCGTGTATATGAAATGAAATTGAGGTCTGTTGCTCGAGGTAGTGTCCTCTTACATAAGAAATTTCACCGTAGTAGTGCAGGAAGGTAGTGGAAATGGTGTCCTCATCTACTACTTGTGTGCCCAGTTATTTCTGATCAAGGTAACATTAATAAGAAAAGTAGAAATAAAATGTGCAGTTTTAGTTAAAATTAGACTTGTGTCTTGTCTTTAGTTTCTATTAAAGAATAAGCAACATGTTTTAACCTGTTATTAGTCAATGTATATGATTTTGTTTTGACACTTGTAAGGCCTTGTATTTTAGGTTGGATATGGTCGAAACTGTGGATTTCTCGAAATGTATAAAAAAGTTAAAAGATGCATGAATTGAAAATGAAAATGTGAGCTTTTGAAAAAGACATGATTTGGATAGAGATTCTAAATGTTTTTAAAAAAGGATGATGTTTTGAAATAGATTTTGAAAATCACGTTTGTAATAGTCTAAGTTTGTGTTTTTTCGCTGTTTTGTCGTGGTTTTCTAAATCGGACGTGTATTGGATGGTTTGGATGTCATTCACATGTGTTTTGTTTTGTTTCAGGTGAGGTGGTGCAGTTTAACTTTGGTGTTTGTGTAGGAGTCACTAACCACACATTGTCCCTGAAGGTGAGTCTTAAGTAATTGTAGTTGTTTAATTAATACTGTAATTATTATTATTATTTGTGATACTATGATTTAGGTAGCGTACCTGGGGTCGAAATGTTACAACATTGATAATATATGGTACATGGGAATTGGTGACTTGTCTTGTAAGAATAAGTATATTCATCTATAGATAAGTGTACACTACGAAACATAAGCTTAATAGGTCAATTGGCAGGTATAAAGCTTGTCTTGATGCTTGTGGTTTTACTCAGATGTATGGAGTTGACTACGTAAAGATCTTCTCTTTAGTTATCAAATTGAATTTTATCAGAGTTCTCTTGTTCATTGCTATGAAGTTGTTGTGGGAGTTTCAGTTAGGTATTAAGAATACCTTCCTTTATGGTGACTTGGTATATAAGGTGCTTATGGAGTAATCTCTAGGATATGTTGTTCAAAGAAAGAATAGAGTATATTGTCTGAAAAAGGCCATTTATGGCCTTAAACAAAGTCCATAAGTGTAGTTTGAGAAGTTTAGTAAAGTTGTTATGTAAGGTGGTTTTCAGTGATTTGTTGTTGATCATTCAGCCTTTTATAGGATGATTACTAATGGTAGTGTGATTCTAGTAGTTTATGCTGATGATATATTATTCATTTGTAGTGAATCTGCAAGCATTAGTGAGATCAAGGAGTATCTTAGTATACAATTTGTCACTAAGGATATAGGCAAGTTATGATTTTTGCTGGGCATTGAGTTTACATATGCTAGGAGGTTGGCATTGTTTTAGGAAAACTATGTACTAAATCTTCTTCTGGTGATTGGATTCTTGGGTTGCAAGCGTGAGAGTACTTCATAGAGCAGTCTCATGTTCTGGGATAGTTCTTTAGAAGTGTTTGAAGATCTTAGACAGTGTAGATTTAATGACTTAGATTTAGAAATTGTGTTTTTATTCAATATTTTATGTAGAGTTTGGGTGTGTTGGATGTTAGGCTTTAACGTTTAACGTTAGATGAATTCTTGATAGCGTCTTATGTTGAGATTGTGGATTTTCGACCTTCTTGATGTTTTATGGTAATGGTGTTATGTTGACTCTTGTGAAAGTCTTAAGGGTTTGCTCTAGGTTGTGGAGGATCATTGGCATGTTTTCGTGGTTGATTTCTGTTTGCATGAGCCACGTGAATGAGGAGTGGTCGCATGGTTTGGTTTCGTACTTGTAGTTTCTTTCGTCCTTCCTTTCTTTTCCTTTCCTTTCTTTTTTTCCTTTTCCTCCTTATTCATCTCCTTTTTACTTATTCTTTTCTTAATTAAAGAGAGAGACAGGAGAGAGGGACAAGAGAGTGAAGGAGCGGAGATATGGAGGTGGAGGTGGGAGATTTGTCGCCATCGTCGCATTGACGTCGTTGTCTCGAGAAGGAGGGAATGAATGTGGTTACACTCGTTGTCGTGTCGTCGTTGCATCGTAGGTGGAGGTATACATCTTTTTGACCTTCCTTTTTTTTGCTCATGAAATTTCTAAGTGCGTGATAGTGTGTTTGAGGTTTATGGTTGGCCAGAGAATTTATTCGACATTTATGGTGGTTTTTAGGTCATTAATGGTCATATTTATGGTTTGGGTTGAATAATATCTTTATGTGTTCTTTTGATGATTTATTGTGATGTGTTCAATGGATTTTTTTGTTTCTAATCTCGAATGAAGATTTTTTTGAGATTTTCATTCTGGTATATTACATGTTTGGTTTAGTGTGGTATTTGTGGAGATTGGATTTTTGGTTTTCTATTTGGATGTCTTACAATTGACAGAATTGGCATGTTGATTCTATTTTAATATGCCAAATTAGTCCTTTGGTTTGGCCTTGAATCTTTTTTCAGTATACTGAAATCATTTCTTGAATCCAAGTTCGGTCGATCGAATTATATCAATATACTTATAACGCTCTGAACCTGAGCATGCTACCAAACAATAGCATCACAAGCCTAATTACACAAATTATAAAACAAAAAGACTGTAACCAAGGCTCACATCTAGAATCTCGATGTGCGGTTAGAAATCCCGATTCTTGCATTGGAAACTTGCTGCACGCGGTCTACACCTGAAACACACACAACACGCTTGAGTGACATCTAAGTTATCCAGTACGTGCCCCTAAAACATCCAATTACAAGCAAGCACAATAAAATCAACGAAAACTCGTTTCTTAAAATTTGGTTTTAATCTTTGAAAATCACTTTCTCATTAAATCACACTTGGGATTCATTCCCAAAAATCAAATCCTTTTCTTTACAAAAGTCACCACTTGGGACTTCAATTCCAAGTCAGGTTTTTTCAAAAGTCACAACTTTCCCTTTTCTCAAAACATGTGGAAATTCTCTCAAAAATCACTTTCAAAAATCCTTTTGGAAATCGTTTCCCTTTTCTCAAAGCCAAACCATTCAAAACATGGGATTCTTCCCAAAACACATTTCCTGACCAGTTTCAGCCTAAAACACAAGGCCCCATTGGGTTCAAAATCAAATCACAAATACTGGCTGGCAACTGGTTAAAGCATTATATTCATGATTTAACATCAGCTCAGGATTTTAGGACTATTACACAAGTTCAATTCTGACCACACACCAAAACTCTTTCATTAACATTTCCAGTTTCATTAATATTGTTATCTTGATCAGGGGTAATCTGGCACACAAGCAGTAGATGAGGAGCTCACTCCCCAACCTCTCTGTACTGCCGTGATGAGATTCCCCGTGCGGGATATCATCGCTCCGACCAACAGACTTCAAAAGTTTCCTGTTCCACACACAAGAGCACGGAGATATGTCTCTGACGACGTCTCATACGGTGACCCGAACAACTAGGTCCAAAGACCTAGGCTCAGCCTACACTGCTGCGAGCTCGGTGACCCGAACAATTAGGTACAACGACCTAAGCTCAGCCTACACCGACGGTGACCCGAACAACTAGGCTCAAAGGTCTAGGCTCAGCCTACACCATATACTAGTCCGCGAACCACAATCTTTTCACACATCATTACAGTTTCAAACTCTTTTTAGTTTTGAAAATCATTTTCCATTCATTCTGTTGCCGTACTCTATTCCTTGCAACACACAACCCTCCACAGGGGTCATACACAGGCTATCTCAGCCACCTCAACCTACAATTGGATCTCAAACCCAAAAACCATTCAAAAAAACGGTCGTATAAAAGATCTAACAACTCAAGAGAAATTCAGCAGACCGTTCCAAAAACGGTATGTTGTTTTCCCCTGTTTCGGCACTCCGAAACATTTCAGTATGCCAAAACTCTGTTAGAAAAACCAATTCTGCACAAAAACGGACGATTGAAATCCTTCGGTCGATCGAAATCTCTTAATTCGATCGACCAAAATCCATTTGTTCGTCTGAAACAGGCGGACCAGAGTACAATCAGGGGCAAAACGGCATTTCGTTTTCAAAATGGTATGTTGTTTTCTGCTGTTGCGGAAAACCCTTAAACTTCATTTCCTTTCCTTTCTCTCAAGTGAGAGCTAGGATCGGATCTCCCTACAAAAATCCAAAAATTTGCATAAAAACTTGTGGTGTAGACTCTCGAGTCTACTTCAAAACCCCTCAACCCAATCAAGATTCCACCAACTACACATGGAGATATAAATTTGCAAAGGAATCATGCTTATAAATAAATCTTATACAGATAAGGCTAAAAACTTCACAAAACCTCCCAAATTCATACAATTTAACATGATCCACATACATAAACATCAGGGAACTCATTTCCAACTATATCCACATTTTTCCATAATTATCATGCATTTACTATGATTTTATGCTTAAAAGCCACATTAAACCTAAAACATGGCAGAAGAAGGAGCGGAGATCGCGTACCTTGCGCAGGCAACCAATGACCTTACCCTTCTCCGGCAAGCTCCCACGAGCTTCGGCGAGACGACCAGATGGCTCAGCTCACCGCCACCTCCCGCGATCGGGTAAGAAGTAGAGATTGTCTAAAAAAAGAATTAGTAAGAATTCCTTGAGTGTGGGTAGATTAAAAGACGATATGAATTACAAATATTAAGTCTCTTCCTTAATAGTTTATAATGAGATTTAAGGATCATAATGTCATCCTTAGGTTTAGATATTGGTTTGGTTTTGGGTGTGATGCATTAAATGAGGTATTCAATGTCATTATTTTAGGTGTTTCACCCTTAACTAGTTATAAGTCATATGAGACATAAGTCACTAGGTATTGGTGTCTGTACTAGAACATAGAGTTCTAGTTGAGGTTGGTGTTTAGTCTTATGGGTTAAATGGGATTTCAAGATTGTTGCTATGGTCTTGGTGGCTTCTTTTGGGTGATTTTTATCCTTAGAAGGTGTTGTTGTTTTGGGTTTTTTGCTTAGGTTGATGTCATGGGTTGAGTGAGGGACATTCCTAAGATGTGGTTTTCTTAGTCGGACAAAGGAGTTATTTAAGTTGTGTTTTCGTGGTGTTTTGAGATGTGTTTGGGAATGAAATTTTAAATGGTTTTTTAAAAGGGTTTTAGAAGGAATATGTATAGGTTTGCAAATAATTTGCGAATGAGTTTTTCGGTGTTTTCTGTTTAGGGTGGACCAATAATTCGAAGGATCGTGTTGTTTAGATAAGAGAATGTAAGTTGCATTCCTAGTTGGTTGAACATATCATCCAGGTTATGGTTGTAGACCAAGAGGTTGAGGTGTGTTTATTGAATATTTGAGGTATGATATTCTTAGATTGTCATTCATGCGGTTAAGACAAAGGTCTACAGGTTGAGGTGTCATCTGAACTTGACGGTGTGATACTTCGGTTGTTATTGAACATTAAGACTTAAGGTATTGTTTTGGACTTATCGTGACAGTGAACTTAGGGGGTATGAAACTTTTGTGTAGCTGCATGATATATTATGTGGGTCGATTACCTAAATTTGTGGGTGTTAACTGAGTGAGGAGTCTCGAGTTTGGAGCATTGAGTTAGGGCATCAAAAGGATGTATCTTATAGTTTGTCTCGAAAGAGGATAGTTTGCCCTGGTAGGGTGAGTAGCTTTTATAGCTGAGGTTAGCTTTTGAGGGTTTTATAGGTAGCAAGACTACAGAACGGGCAGACTCCTCTACAAGGTAGTTGTTCGTGGCAATGCAGATGTCGTGATAGTTTCTTGGTGGATTGTTTGTGGTCAGTGTTGACTGGTTGGTGTCGAACAGCATGACACGTTGTTTGAGTCTTGGTTTAGAAAATCAGGCTTTGACTAGAGGAGGTCGATGAGTTATGCTTGTGTGTTGTTGTGTTGAGTAGAGGTTTCGCAGCTTTGGTGCCTCTTTTGTCTAGAGGAAACTGTGTTATACAGAATAGAGGTTCTGTGGTTTGTATTTTTTGGGTGGTTGTAGATGTACTATTTGTAAGGATGAGTATTCAGGCATTGTTAGTTGTTTAATCTATGTAGAGAATGTATGTGATCAATTTGTGTGGCTTTTGGACTATTTGCAAAAAGGGTTATTTTAAGCATGCATAAAAGATTTTTAAAGAGTTTGCATGTGGTTTTGAAAAGAAAAAGTGAAGTGATTTTAAAAGTATATTTTGAGGGATTTTGATGTGTACTTGGCAATAGTAGATTGTTCTTGTAATACTTTCATGCTACACAACAGTACAAGAACTACCTAAAAGCAGCTAAAAGAGTCTAAATGATAGAATTAAATAAATAAAACCAAACACATAGACATGTGTGCAGTAAAAGTGGTTTGGATGGGATGCACTAGATTAGACTGTACCTACTTTTGAGCACTTGAAACAAGGGAAGAAGAAAAACAAGCGTGAGTGACAAGAATGTCACCCAGTACGTGTCCCTAAAACAATTACAAAACTCGCAAAACACTGCCAAAAAGTCTTGAGAAAACCACAATTGTCAAAACCACACATGTGGTTAGAAAGATTTCGAAAAAGATGTCATTTCAAAACTTTCTTTTCATTTGCTTTCAAAACCTCATGATCGTTAATAAATCTTTATACACGATTCAAGGAAAGCAAACTATTGTATCTAGTTTTCCAGTTCAAAACATCATTTAAGTCATTAACACAATTTATCGTAAATTAAGGTTAAGAACTAGTCTAACACACATATCCATAATTCTTATCTCAAATTGGTTGCATCACCCTGTCCACAAGCAGCTGGTGAGGATTCCATGTCACCACACCCACACTGCAGTGTCTCGGTGAACCACCCTGCGTTGGAGTTCAACTGTTTCGGTCGTAGTCTCAAATGCACATTCACTGGTACAAGTACGGAGTGCGTCCTCGCGACGCCTTGGTGCCCGAGCACCTGAGGACTCTAACCTCAGACCTGTCCAGCATCGACACTGCGGGTAGTCCGAGTCTACTAGACTCCGAGTTTTATAGTATCACCACAGTTTCGAGGCTCCTGCTTTGGGACTGTCAACTCGACAACTACAACCAAAGATACGTCCTTGACATCTCATAAATCTCATAAATCATAAATCTCTTTAAAATCATATGCAGTTTCTATTTTCAAATCATTTGGCAAAACCACTCTTTTTATTCATAAAATTCTTTATAAATCTCACGCATTGTGCGTAACATTATCATCTAAGGTTTTAAAAGAAATCCCAATCATTCATTCATGGTCATTGTACCATGCAATGATCTTTCACATGGATCTACATTATTCACATAAATCATGTTTCACAACTCATAGAAAGCATCATTAAAACAATATGATCACATGAAATATTTCATAAATCATTTCCATTCATCTCATACTTTTATCATGTATTTATACAAATTTATGAACATTTACAATGCATTTATCTATATAGTCTTGGGTCCTGGTCGATTGAAATATTTCGGTATTCTGAATTCTAGTCAGTTTTATCAGACCTCTGCCAGAACGGTCGATTGAAATCTTCCGGTCGCCTAAAATTTCTTGATTCGGTCGACTGAATTTCCCTTGGTTGTCAGAATCAATGGTTTAGGGAACCACCTGGGAGCATTTCGGCATATCGTTTTCTGCGATTGTAGAAAATCTCTCTGGCCTTCGTATTGTCTTCTCTCTAAAGTGGGAGTAAGGAATGGATCCCTCTAAAACATCACAAAAATCTCAAGTAAAACATGGAGTCTAGACCTCCAAGTCTACTTTAAAATCTTTCAATCAAAACATAAAATCGTTAAGTATGTTGTTCTGTAGAAATTCACAAAAGCATAAGACTCATATGACATCACTGTAACTTACATCAAGAATACCTACGAAAATTCCACGAAACACCCTTAAATCAACATGATGTCAGTATAAACACATTATTTATCTTAATCTCAACAATTTTCCTATTTTTGCATGATTTTAATATCATTATCCATGATTTATCCCTTAATCTAAACATATCTCAACTAGGAAAGGGAAAACAGAGGGGGACGCGTAGCTGACTTCGACGACGCACGACACCGGCCTACCCTCGTTCGCACGCTCTCCTCCAGCGTGCGACCTCTCCTCAGCCTTCGCACTCACTCTTTCCCTCTCTCTAGTTTCTCCTCCTCACCCCTACGCTGCTTGCTTTCCATTAAAGCCACCTCCGAGCTTGCTATCCCTTGGATCCCGTCGATTAGTTGCCAACCTCTCTGCTCCGGAGGGGACGGGACGGGCATCCCTCCTGTTAAGCCATATGCGTAGGAGAGGACCGATCGTAGGTCACGGGCGCGGAGAAGAAAAGAAAGGAGGGTCACGTGTATGGTTGGATTCTTGACCACGTCCAAGTTCAAATCCAAGTGGGTCTCACCCCCAAACATGGGCCTTAATCATTGCAGACCCACAAGCCAAAGAAGTCATACCACAAGGGAAAAATCAGGAGCACAAAACACAAGGAGAGAACACAGCCAACAAGCACAATCTGGATTAACCATTAACAAAACATATACAAATAGTACAAGAAATTTTATGGTTTATACTAATGGAAAATCAGGCACAGATGTTTCATTTTTGTTTGTGGTATTACGACATTTAGGAAAAATGCCTAGGTTTGGTTGCTAATGGTGTGGATTATGCTTGCTTTTTCGACATTGTTTATCAAGTTGTGTAACGCCCCGAACCCGGACACGCTACTAACAATAGCATCACAAGCCTAATTACACAAATCACAGAATAAAAGACTGTAACTAGGCTCACCTCGCGGCTAGAGACTCTGATTCCCGCACTGGAAACTGACTGCACGCGGTGTGCACCTGAAACACACACAGCACGCGTGAGTGACATCTAAGTCACCGAGTACGCGCTCCCAAAATACCCAACTACAAGCAAGCACAATAAAACAGAGAAATCTTGTTTCCTAATATGCAAAAACTTGGTTTAAATCCTTGAAATAACTTTATATTAAACCACACTTGGAATTCATTCCCAAAAATCAAATCTAAGTTCTTTACAAAAACACCACATGGGACCTCTATCTTAAGTCAGACTTTCTCAAAAGCCATCATCTTTCTTTTTTCCAATACATGTGGAAATCCAACAAAACCACTTACGAAAACCTTTTTGGAATTCATTTTCATTTTTTCAATAGCAAACCATTCAAAACATGGGATTCTTCCCAAAACACAAGGTCCCACCGGACTCAAAACCAAACCACAACCACTGGTTGGCAACAAGTCAAAGCATAATTTCCATGATTCAACAACAGTTAAGGATTCTAGGATTATCACACAAGTCCAATCCTGACCACACACAATTCATTAATTTTTCCACTTTTATTAATCATGTTACCTTAATCAGGGGTAATCAGGCACACAAGCAGTAGTTGAGGATTTTACTCCCCAAACTCCCTGCACTGTCGCGATGAGATTCCACATGTTGGATATCACTGCCCTGGCCAACAGACCTCAAAAGTTTCCTGTTCCACACACAGGAGCACGGAGATACGTCTCTAGTGACTTCCCATACGGTGACCCGAACAACTAGGTCCGCAGACCCAGGCTCAGCCTACACCGCTGCGAGCTCGGTGACTCGAGCAATAAGGTCCGCAGACCCAGGCTCAGCCTACATCGGCGGTGACCCGAACAACTAGGTCCGCAGACCGAGGCTCAGCCTACACCGTCTACTAGCCTGCGAATCTCTTTTCACACATCATTACAGTTTTAAACTCTTTTTAGTTTTAAAAATCATTTTTCATTCATTCTGTTGCAGGATTCTGTTCCTTGCAAAACAGCCATCCACTAGGGTCACCACATTGACGATCATAGCCACAACCACCAAACATTGGGTCTTAAGCTCAAAAATCATTCAAAATCATCATTTAAATCATTCGTAGGGTCAAAATCTCAAAATCATGCCCAAATTCACAATTTAGGACACCACATGCCTTCATGTTACCACATGAGACATCACACACCAATCATAAAACCATGCATCATCAATAAATAGGGTCACATATAAGACCTAAAAACCCAGAGAAATTCGGCAGACCGTTCCAAAAACGGTATGCTGTTTTTCCCTGTTTCGGTATTCCGAAATACCTCGGCATGTCGAAACTCTGTTAAAAAATCCAAATCTGCACAAAAACGGTATGTCATTTTCAAAATGGTATGTCATTTTTTGCTGTTGCAGAAAATCCATAAAACACATTTCCTTTCCTTTCCCCAAGTCGGAGCTAGGATCGGACCACCCTACAAAAATCATAAATCTTCAAAAAAACATGGGGCGTAGATTCTCGAGTCTACTACAAAACCCCTCAAACAAATCATGATTCCACTAAGCATGCAGCTCTAACGAAAATCATCAAGACACAGAGCTCAGAATTAAATACTGTAGCATGCTTTCCATTTTTCCACAAAAAACCGCACAAAAGCCTATAAAATGACAAGATCCACATAGACATGCATCAAAAAACTCATTCACAACCACATCCACATTTCCTACGATTTATCATGCATTTATTCCTGTTTTATGCATAATTATCTACTGTTGATTCAAAATGGTAAAGAGAGGAGCGGAGGTCGTGTACCTTGCTTAGGCTACCGACGATCCTTACCCCTCACCCAGCGAACCTCCACGCGCCCAGGCGAAGCCCTCCAGCCGGCGGAGCACCCGGACAGTCGCCGCCACCACCTCGGTTGCGCATGTAGCTCCTTCCTCTCCCTCTTTCTCCTCACGATGCAGCACACTTCTCCCGGTCGCCTCCGCCCTCTTATGCCCACCTCCTCCCGCATCTCGCCAGCCGCCTGTCGTGTCGGAGCACGGGTCGCCGCTGCAGCCTCACAGGGAAGGAAGAGGAAGAAGAAGACGGGGAAAAAGGGAAATGGCTCACGTGAAAGAGGAGAAACGAAAAAAAAGGTATGGCGCGCAAATCGAGACGGCTGTGCATCTTCCAATTGGACTCCAAATTGGTCCCAGATGCACAGAAAACCACCTACAACCACACACAACCAAAAAACAACAGATTATCTATTAATAAACCATTAAGCATAAAATCACAAATAATACATGTTTTATTAAATACAAATGGATAACCGGGCCTAGATGTTACAAGTTGTTTGGCATTTTCGGTAGACTGTGTGCTAGGTGTCTATTTGAATGGTCACTTATATATGTTTTGATTTTTGTTCTCGTAGGTGCATGATAGGAGTTGTTTTACTAGTGCACATAGGTGAAGTCACGTTATCATACATTAGGAATTCTGATGAGTGTATAGTTTAGTTTTATTTTAGCTATTTATTAGATTTGTTCTACTGAATGTACTTGAAATTAGTTTTATAATTAATTAGTGTAATTGTAATTGAAATGAAACGTTAAAAAGAAAATGAAAATTGTAGTTAGGTTGAGTGATAGTGATTTGAAGGTCGTTACAATTATCATTTAATTGGGAAGGTGATATACTTAACTGTTACTTATCTTGATGTAGCATTCGCAATGAGTCTTATTAGTCAGTTTGTGTATGAACTTTAGATGGTTTACTACATGGGGTTTTACGTTTGCTAACTTAAATCAAAGGTATTTTAAAGAAAGGTCTTCTCTATTAGAAAAATAATCACCTAAAGATTGAGGCTCATCTGAATTATAAATATATAATGGATAGACGAGACATGAAGTCCCCTTTGGACATCTATATGTATGTTGGGTGAAATTTAGTTATTTACTGGAGTATGAAGTAAAATGTCGTAGTTAGATCTATTGCGGAGGTAGAGTACAAATTTATGGCCTTGACTACATATAAGATGATGTGAATGATCAAGTTGGGTATTGTGAGATGATGTGCATATGAGATTTATGGCCTAAATTGCATGTGAGATGATATGGATTTATTAACGATGATGTATTCTCTTGTGATAGACTTTGGTTTCTCTTTGGTGACTTTTATAGTTATGTATTGTGATAATCAAATTGTCATCTTCATTGTTAATAATTTCACCTTCTTTAAGTATATGAAGCATATCGAGGTAGATTACCATTATGTACGGAATATGGTATTAGGAGGTGTTATTTCTATACCTTACACAGTTTTTTGAGCAGTTAGCACATATTTTCGACAAAGGTTTGAGTGTTGGGTTTTTTGTGGTTTTGTGGACCAAGTTAGGTATGATTAATATATATGTTCTAGTTTGATGGGAAATTTTAGAGTTATGTTTATATTGTTGTTATTATTATTATTAAATAGTAATGGCTTATTGGATTATTGGATAGTTATTTATGTTGGGTATCAAGTAAATCCTATGTATACGTACTGTTTAGTTATTAATCAATAATATAGACCATTATTTTTCCCTCTAGTCTTCACAATCATCATCATCATCTCGTTACAATTGTTGGAATAGTCGTTTCTTGGTGCTGTCCTTAAAAGCTTTCAAGGGTTAAACTTTAGAAAGTTAAGACCCTAGTTTGCTTATCAATTGGAAAAAGAGACTACTGCACGTGAATGACTTAAAGATCACATAAGCATTTTCTTTTTTTCTTTTTGGAAAAGGGTACTTTATTTATTTATCAAAATCCTACTGTACAAATCCAAAGACAAGAATACTTTAGATCAAAAAATGAAACAAATACATTCTATTTGAATCTTTAAAAGTGATCTTCAAATGCCTTCATTCTTAACCTAAATGAAAGTCCTTCCCAAAGATGACAATAATCTCCAACATCCAACTACCATGCCATCGTTAAATACTAGTTACATTCCTTGTCAATCAAATTTTATAGCAAGTCATGCAAGGAATAAGTTCCAATAGATTCTTCTCATACTTGTCCTTGCAACAAATCACCATATTATTAAAGCATCTCCACAATCAATCCACATCCAAAAAATAAAAGATGAGATTCATTCTCTTTGCTAAAGGAGCATAATGTAAACAAGTGACTGATGTTGATGATGAGTGAAGAAAACCTTGCCAAAACAAGAAATGTTTACAAGTACATTGGGAGGTAGTTAGATCAGTTGTACTAGGAGAGTTTTTTTTTTGACACTCATTCATGCCTTCGTTTTGTATTATAAAAGCTTCGTTTATGGAGTTGACATTGAAATATTAGGTTTTGATCCACTTAGCAAGGCACTTGCCATAATCTTGTAGTCCTCATTCAACAAATTGATTATTGATGTCTTTGTGGGGGTTATTGTGTTAGGAATGGGAATAATTCTCTGTCACTTCGGAAGAGGGTGATTATTGGGAAATGATATAAGGGTAATATTTTAGGGAGGGTTGGTTGCCATCTTAGATGGGTGTCTTTGATATTGGGAGAATTCTAGAGGTTGAGGGGGTTATGGAGTGTGGGATTAGGTTGAAGATCGGGTGTAGGATCTAGTTCAATTTTAGAGTGTATCCTTGGCTTAACTCCATGCCTTTGAGACTAGGATTGTTTTGTCCAATCTATGGTAGGGGGCGTGTGCGAATTGAGATTCAGGAGGGATCTTACTGATAAGGAAGCTTTGAACTTTGTTTCTTTGCGTTGTTGGAACATGAAGGCTTAACTTGCTTATCACTGTTGCCCATTGTTATTACGACACCCACTTAGAAAGGTGTTAAGGTGTTATCTACAAGCATTTATCAGGCATGTGCCATGCATCCTGGTGCGTGCCTTGGCTTCGCCTAGGCGCTTGGGTGTGTCATTTTTTCACTAATGTCGATGTGGATTGAGATCCATTAAAAAAAAAGGAACAAAACAATACAACGTGTGTTGTTGCCTTATTCTTTTTTTCTTTCCTTCCTTCATAACCGGTGGCTACTATTTATTCCCTTGTAATTGGTGACCACCCTTGTTGTCGAGATAATTCTTAACATCGACATGTATTGGTGAAATATTGTCGACATGTGTCGGTTTCCTAGTTGGGTGTCACAATATTATAAGGTAAATCCTGAAGTACTTGATGTTACAGGGTGGGGGGGGTGTCGAGTTGTTTCGATGTGTTGGTGGACTTAGTGTACTTTGCACATAGAGTCCATCTTGTGTCGATTGACATGACCTTTAAAAGGCTTAACATAGATAACATGTTACTGCTATTGCATTTTCCTTCCTTTTTTATTGAGTTCTTTCATTTGCTCCTTTTTGCATCTCCTCCTCTCTGTACAAATGCTGGTGTAGCTTGATATATAATGATATAAATTGTTTATCATTTTGGGATAGTGGTACTACTTGTGGACTTTGTGAAGTAGTAACATCTGCGATAATCTTTAATTAGACTCTACATCTTCAACACTAGGGTATTTGGTTATCTTTATTTTTTTCTTATATTAAATATTGTGAGAATTATTCATTTTAAACGTATATTAAGCATTTTTAAGTATAATTTATACATTTATTAAGTATTTTTAAGTATTATTTATGCTTCAGTATATTTGTATTAAGTTTATGTAGTATATTTTAATGTCATACATGTTTAGAAAGTGATTTAAGTAGTTTTTGATGTAGATTATTGCTTCTTTTAGTTTATTCTAGAGTTTAAATCGAAATTTGATGTTCTTTTGATTATTTATGTTGGTTTTTGTAAATTTATTGTGTTTCTATCAATATTTTCTTTGATGTTTGACACATTTTCTATTTTTGTTTGATCGAAGTCTTGACACAAAATTAACATTTAAAACCATGGTAGTCGATGACCTCATCGGCGGCTAAAAGTACTCCAGTGACCTAATTTGGTGACATCTCATCTCCAACAACTCTATTCTCTTCTTCTCTTTCTTTATTCTTATTTTCTTGACTTTTGATGGTTATAATTTAGATTTTATTTATTGTTAAATTGTTGAATTTGATTTTAGAAGTTGATATATTAATTTATTAATGTATTATAAATTTTGAGCATGTGCGCACACACACGTGTGTGTGTATATATAGTAATGACTAGATAAGGTCTTGCCCTATTTAAGATAAGTAGGGTTTTTAACCTTAACTATCCATCTTTATCTTAGTAATTACATTTAAATGACAATACTTTAAAAAATTTCTATTAAATAAAGAGTAGTTATGGTAATCACTTTTTAAATTAGATCTACCATAAGATACAAATCTATTGGTTGAGAGAATCAGAGTCTTTTTTTTCTTAAGTAGGGGCAGACTTTATCATTAAATTAATATGTGTGTGTGTGCAAATTATGAGTTGAAGCTCGTCCTTATTTTTGTTATTTAAGGTTGTTTATCATCTATCGTTAATAAATCATCCCATTTTGAGATTAAATATAGATTTTAAATTAGCAAAATCATTTATGTAGTAATGGTGGTTTTGTGTATTTTCATTTTTGCTTTATTTTCATCTATTATTAGATTTATATGTTAATTGAATCACATTAATACCATTTTTTTATATGGTAAATTCAATGATTTATAATGTTTTAGTTTTAATTTCATTGGAACAATTTAGTATCCTTTTTTACATTGTAATATTGATTTTTTTTAGTCATAATGTTTAATCTTAGTTTTACTTTCGTACTTCTTTATTTTGTTTCAATACTATTACTTTTTTTAGTTTTAATTTTAATTTTTTTATTTTAATTTTAGTTTCACACTTCCTTTTCCTCCTTAAATACTGAAGAGAACCTAAATCAACAAAAAATACTTTATTTGGCAATGAGCATCCTCTGCCTTTTCTCAACACCAATCTTTAGAGCCACTTCTACCATCTCCTCCATTCCAACCTTCCTCACCCTTTAGAGTGGTAACAACCTCTCTTTCCTTTGGAATGCCCTCTCCACCAAATATTGCACCTCCATTGCCTCCTCAAGCCCCACCCCACCCCTATGTCCTTCTCCATGTTCTGTTTCTCCTCCTCCACCCTCATTCCAACAAACTTGATGCACATGTTGCTTAGGAACTCATGGCCAAAGCACAAGAGTCCCGATAGGACTAGGGATGGGTTCAGGCTTGGACTTCTTGTTGTTGTTGCTGTTGTTGAAGGGACGTGGATGACCTTGATGTCAACAGTGAGTGTTCTTGTGGGAGTGGTGGTGGTGGATGTGGATGGGAGCTTGTTAGGGGTGATGGGAGGGGAGAAGGTTGAGGGGGGGGGGGGGGGGCTTGGATGACGGGGATAGACGGGTGGGGATGGGGACATGACAACGGTAGACGTTAGGGGGAGGGCGTCAGGAGCTATTAGTGAGGTGAGGGGTGGTTGCATTGTCCTTTTTTTGAAGGATCGGAGGGGGAGGGGTGGTGGAAGGGTTTTTACAATGGGGGGGGGGGGGGGGGG
>JAMKQA010069744.1:0-22895 GCA_024699735.1 Posidonia australis | reverse complement strand
CAGGAAATGTGTTTTGGGAAGAATCCCATGTTTTGAATGGTTTGTTTTGGAAAATGAAAATGAATTCCAAAAAGGATTTCGAAAGTGGTTTTTAATGAGTTTCCACATGTTTTGAGAAAAGGGAAAGTTGTGGCTTTTGAAAAAGCCTAGCTTGGGATTGAGGTCCCAAGTGATGTTTTTGTAAAAGAAATGGATTTGGTTTTTGGGAATGAATCCCAAGTGTGGTTTAATGAGAAAGTGACTTTCAAAGATTAAAACCAAGTTTTGCATTTTAAGAAACGAGTTTTCTCCGGTTTTATTGTGCTTGCTTGTAGTTGGGTGTTTTGGGGGCGTGTACTGGGTGACTTAGATGTCACTCACGCGTGCTATGTGTGTTTCAGGTGCAGACCGCGTGCAGCCAGTTTTCGGTGCAGGAATCGGAGTTTCTAGCCGTGCATTGTGATCCTAGAGGTGAGCCTTGGTTACAGTCTTTCTTATTCTGTAATTTGTGTAATTAGGCTTGTGATGCTATTGTTTGGTAGCATGCCCGGGTTCGGGGCGTTACATGAGCACACACTTTGACTCCTCTCCAAGCCACATGGTAGGGACAAAGCAACTCTACATGCCTCTCTCTTTAGGACTAGGTTGTGTCTGTGCCTTCTATCTTCCTATTTCTTTTGTACCCTTGCACATGTTTTTTTTCTTACTCACACTCTCATTCACGCACTAGCATTTTATCTCCCTCTAGAGGTGTAGGTCCCTTGGGGAGTTTGAATACTTCATCCAGGTCTCTAAGTGGATGGTGGCTCCCTCACTTACTAGGACATCTAGATAGTTTCTACTGAGGAGGTAATAACCCCTTCCAAAGTGAGCTAGCTTTTCCGATTTTCATTATCAGGCTATTATTATGTTGATGATGCTGATGTTGTTTATCTACTATGCATGTATGGCAAAATGGAAGAAGATAGAGGATTCATCGATGCAAAAGTAAAGTGTTAAAGATCACATGGATGCAAAGTGAAAACTGAAGTATGCATGGATAAATGTATGCAGCAAGAAAAATCTTCTCAAGGCAAGGATACGACCCCTAGTCACTAATAGTACTTTTTCAGGTAGCATGTATTAACTGTCTCTGGTTGTTTCTCCTGATCCATATCTTCAAGGATAACAGAACTTCTAGAAAAGATCTACTTGATAATGAAAGGGCCACGCCAATTGGGCCTGATTTTGCCATGGGCGTCTAGAAGATGGATGGCGTGCAAGACTAGGTCCCTCGATGCAACATTTCTGGGCTGGACCTTCTTCTAGTATGCTCCAGCCATCCACTTCTAATAGCATTGGGCGTGGTGCATGGCTTGCAATTTGTGCTCATCTATCAGATTCAATTGGATGCATTGGTCTTCCATCCATTCTACTTCTTCCAACTCAGCCTCTCTTAGAACACTAAGTGATGGGAGCTCTACTTCTATAGGTAGAACCACCTCAGTGCCATAGACAAACAAGTATGGAGTTGTCCATATAGCGTTCCAAACTAAGGTCCTATAAGCCCATGGTGCATATGAGAGCATTTCGTGCTAGTCTTTGTGAATCTTTGCAATTTTCTTCAAAATCTTGGTGAGGTTCTTGTTGGCCAACTCAACTACATTGTTCATCTATAGCCGGTACGGAGAGGATTTGTGATGTTTGATTCGGAAATAATACAGGAAGTCTTCAATCCTTTTGCTATGAAATTCTTCCCATTGTCAAGGATGATTGCATGCGGGACCCTATACCAAACGATGATATTGTTCTTGAGGAACTTCTCCATTGCTACGGTAATGACTGTCTTGTAGGAAGTTGCTTTTACCCATTTGGTGAAGTAGTTGATGGCCACCAAAATAAAACAATATCCATTGAAAGTTGCTAGGTGAATGGCACCAATGACATCAATTCCCTAAGTGGAGAAAGGCTATAGGGAGGACATGTTGTGCAATTGCTGTAGAGTGCAAGGATAAGGTTTCCATGGATCTTGTAGTTATGGTATCTCCAAACAAATTGGCAACAATCTGACTCCGTGGTTGACCAATAATAACCCTGTAGCACGATCTTTTTGGAAAACAATACTCCATTCACGTGTAGGCCACATGTTCCGACATGGATTTACATCGTTTCCACCCAAAGTAGAAAATCTAATATTAGCATAAGTGTCACATTCATGATCTAGCTGTGATTTAGTCAAAATTCCCTTAGAGACCTCACCAATGATGAGTTCCTTAGGATGACTAGACACATATTGCCATGTCTTTGGAATATCTTTAGGTTCATCTTTACTTTGAATAATTTCTTCAATATTTAGACTATTTAACATATTTTCACTAATTTCAAGTTCCTCTTCAACATTAATTATTTTATTTATATTTTCATCAAATTCTACATGCATAGACTCTTCTATAGTTGAGGTTCTTTTATTGTAAACTCTATAAGACTTGCTTCTTGTAGAATATCCTACAACAATGCCTTCATCAGATTTAGAGTCAAATTTGCCCAAATATCTTTAGTGTTAAGAATAAAACATTTGCATCCAAATATTTTAAAGTAAGAAATTCTAGGAATTTTTCCGAACCATAATTCAAAAGGAGTCTTGCTTAAAATCGGTCTAAGAGAAACGTAGTTTAAAACATAGCAAGCGGTGTTTACGGCTTCGGTCTAAAAATGCTTTGGTAAATTATTTTCACAAAGCATAGTCCTTACCATTTCTTGTAAGGTTTTATTTTTTCTTTCAACAAATCCATTTTGAGGAAGTGCTCAAGGAAAAGTGAAATTATGCACAAAACCGTTCTCTTCACAAAAAATTTCAAAATTTTCGTTTTCAAATTCTCCACCATGATCACTTCTTATTTTAATGATTTTCAATTCCTTCTCATTCTGTATTTTCTTACAAAACTTTCGAAATTCATAAAATGCATCCTTTTTGTTTGCTTAAAGCAAAATCCATGTAAATCTGGAAAAATCATCAAATAAAACAAATACATATCTTTTTCCACTAAAACTTAATGTCTTACTAGGACTGAATAAATCCATGTAAATGAGTTCAAGAGGTTTGGTAGTGGAAACACAATCTTTAGCTTTAAAAGAAGATTTTGATTGTTTTCCATATTAGCATGCATCACAAAGTTTGTCTTTTTGAAAATCTAATTTTGGTAAACTAATAACATTTTTATTCTTGGAAATTTTGGACAATTGACTCATACTAGCATGGCCAAGCCGTCTATGCCAAAGCCATTTATCATCATTTGAAGAAACAAGGCATAATTTAGGTTCATAATAAATATTTATTTTATACGCATTATTTTTCCTAGAACCAATAAATAATACCTTACTTGTGATAGAATCAATTATGAGACACTCTTTTTTATCAAAAATTACTTTGTATCCCTTGTCATATAATTGACTAATGCTTAAAAGATTATGCTTTAAACCATCTACAAGCAATACATTTTCAATAGAATGGTTAATAGAATAACTGACATTTCCAATTTTAATAATCTGTCCTTTTGCATTATCCCCGAACATCACCGTTCCATCCTCTTTTGCGGTGTATGAGCAAAGAATATCAAGTTCTCCTATCTTGTGCCTCAAGCAAGCACTGTCGAGGATCCATTTGGACTTCATCCTGTACGATAGGAAGGAAATGAAGATTTTGGTACTCAAATCATTCTAGGTCCGATTTTGTTAGTCTTAGGAACCTAAACATTAGCCTTTGGGCTCCACTTCTTTTTGATGCTTTTTAACCACAAACACATATTTTTCATTTGTAAGAGCTCTTACAAATCCATTCTCATATGGAATCTCATCAAATTGAGAGAATCAAATTCCATGTTTGTTTAGTAATGGTTTTTGACTTGAAAGATGTTTGTCTAAGTTTTCTTTTCCTCTAGTGAACTTAGTAACAGTGGTTAATAAGTCATTGCTTTTAGTTTTTAATGATGTAATGTCCTTTTCCAAGTTTTTAATTTTATATTTCATAGAGTCAATACCCATATTTAACTCAATGTTTTTGTTTTCCTTTCTTTTATTTTCATCCATAATTTTCTTTCCTTCATTAATTATTATTTCATTTCTATTTGTTAATTCAGTGATGCTCTGATTTGCATTCTTGTGTTTTGATTTTATGGCTTTATATTTTAAGTATAGTTCATTAAATCCTTCCAAAAATTCATCCATAGAGCATTCTTCATTATTTTGGGATGAGTCAAATTCATCATCTAAAGCCATGAAGCACATGTTGGCTCTTTCCCCATCAGAAGAAGATTCTTCATTAGAGGATGAGTCACTTTCATCTCAAGTAGCTTGAAGAACTTTTTTTAAAATTTTCGTGTCCTTTTTAAATGTTTTTGTTTTAAGTAATGGACAATCATTCTTAATATGTTATGGTTTGTTACATTTGAAAAAAAATGGAGGTTCAACATTATTCCTTTTCTTGTGAAATTTTCTTCTTTTTATAAATCTTTTAAATTGTCTTGTTAATAAAGCTACATCTTCACCATCCTTACTATCTGATTCCTCTAAATCTGTGGTGGTTTTTAGGGCTATTGTATTTTTGTTTAGTGATTTTTCATTTTCCTTTTCTTTTATTTGAATCTCATAAGAAATATGGTTACCAATTAAGTCTTCAAGTGAGTATGTTGAAAGATCCTTTGCCTTCTTAATGACAGTTGTCTTTTTCTCCCATTCAGAAGTCAAAGACCTTAGGATTTTTGTCACAAGGTCACTTTGAGAGTAGCTTTTATCAAGATTTTGAAGAGAGTTGATAATATTAATAAATCTTGTAAACATCTCTCCAATTGATTCATTTTGTATCATTTTGAACATTTCATATTTGTGAACAAATATATTTATTTTGATCTCTTTTACTTGACTAGTTCCTTCATGTGTGACTTCTAAATGTATCAAGCTTCATGTGCGTTTTTACAATTTGATATTCTATTAAATTGTTCTTGACTTACTGTACAAAATAAAATGTTCAAATCTTTAGCATCGAGCTGAGCTAAGGCTTTTTCTTCATTACTCCATTCTCTAAAGGATGTAGAACTTAAAGTAAAACCATTTACAACCACATTCCATAGCTCAAAATTAATAGACTTTAAATATATAATCATTCTACACTTCCAATAGCTATAGTTCATGCCATCAAAGAAAGGGGATTTATTTATGCTTTGACCTTCCACAACATGATTGTTAGATGATGATGAAGTCATTTATCTAGTAGATGATTAATCTAAATTCTAGATAACCCACTCTGATACCAATTATTAGATCAAATGACTTATTTAAAGGGGTGTGAATAGAGAATTTACTTAATTAGTTATGAGATTTCACATTTCGTTAATTTATGCAAGCAATTCACAATATGTTTAGGTATGGAAAGATATTCCGACAAAGAAGGGGATGAGAGACAATGATGATAACACTATAAATTTATAGTAGTTCAGCCAACCCTAGTCTAGTCCACTCTTCAAGAACCCCTCTTGAGATTTTCCTGTTAATTCAACTCAAAACTTACTTGTTGGACGAATCCTTGCCAATGCCGCAATTGGCTCGTTTCACTTCTCGCTCCTGGAGAAACTAGAACCTCCTTTTCTTTGTCACTTTACAAAATGAAGATTGCTCTTAAGTACAACTCACACAAATCAGCGTAAGATCTCACTTTACAACTCTAGTTTGTGGGAGTAAGAATGTGAATGTGGCTCTTTTGTAGCTTATATAACCAAGAGTAAGCAAGTATATCTATGTCTTATCCTTCTTGCCATGTAGAGTTGCTATATATAGAGTTTGAGGCTTGCAATGTTCTGTCTACCAGCTAGTGCAACGTTCTATAATAGCTAGTAGATTGGAATGCCATTTTAGCCTTGATTTCTATTTTTGTGTCTAGATCGGTATGCCAAAAAATCCATTCAGTATATTGAAAACTACTGATTCGGTATTCCAAAAATCCTTGGAGTGTCGAAAAACAATCTACTTCCAACGGGCTAGTGTCTTGATCTTTGGTATGTCGTGCAGCTGCTTGATGTGTCGAAATCCCTTCATTCGGTATTCCAAAATTTTTCAGTATGCCGAATGCATTTTGCTCTATTATTTCATTCTTACTTTACAATTGTTACAACTTTTATACTCGATACAATTATTACAACAAGTATTTTCTCTCTTCTCATCCTTGAAATAGTTTACAACAATTTCTACAAATATCATTTACAATATTTTCTCAACTAAATGAAATCGACAAAAAATCCATATTAAATTGTTATCATCAAAACATAGAACTTTATTTTTCCAACACGTATGTGGGTTGTCCTCTCGACGTTGTGGCTTGCGACGATGTTCATTCAGACTAGTGGTGGCCAACGGCGATAGAGGCACACGGAGGAGGTCAGTATAGTGACGCGATGCTCAGGTGTGTCGGACTGTGGCTGGAATGCAGTGGTTTATCATAGTGGATGGATGGAATCGGAGGTGTCATGGCAAGAGGGAAGGCTCTATTGGAGAAATGAACGGAGTGCTTTTGGGCTGTGAGAAAATGCCAGCCCCCCCAAATGGGTGCACGGGAGATGGCTTATAAGGCCAAGCAAGCAAGTGTCGCAAAGTTCAAGCGACAGGGAGATCCATCGACACAAAAGTGTAACAGATGCACTACCACTAGGCTTACTAACACAGGGCAATACACCATAGAGTGGCACCAAAATGGTGCACCAGCCATGTGCATGTTGTAGTTGTGCCTAGAAAGTGCACCTGGCATACTGCTGGGTTTGTTGCTTGGATCGTGGGCCTATTATGGTGGATTGGTTGAGGCTTAAAGTTGGTGTAGGACCTTAGGACAAGCTAGGGTGTGAAACAAGCATTGGTATTGGGATGCACTCTGTCACCACTAGAGCAAACTCTGTTGGAGAAGTCCATCTACAAGTGGCCAACAAAGTGGGGTGTTTATAGTACTTATTCTAGAAATGAAGTGAAGGGAATTAATCTTGGCCTCAGCGAAAGAGGTGGAACATTGGAGCCCAGTGGATGCCAATTGTGAGTCATCCATAGATGTGCTAAAGATCACTACAGAAGTAGTGTCATATTTGAGAAAACACACTCAAGCTGTAAGACACGCTTATGTAGAACATTGACTCCAAATCTAAATGAGTCGATTGTTGGATCACTGGGTGGACTAGTTCTAGTTTCCCTACGTACTAAGTTTTCACTTGCATGCATGGTTGATGGTACTACTTTTCTTTTCTTTTTTTGTTTCTTTCATGATTTTTCTAATATTTTTGGGTTTTTTTAGATTTTCTAATTTTTTTGGTTTTTTTGGATTTCTAGTTTTCTTGAATTTTTTGATTGATTCTTTTTAATTTTTTTTGGTTTTCTATGTGGTCATAACCTTCCCACTTATAGACCTAGTATTATCACTTCATATTATTGTAACGGCCTGAACCTAGGCACATTACCAAAATCATAGTATCATAAGTAAAATGACACTAATTACAGTAAAGTTAAATAACTGTAACTAAAGCTCAACTCCAGGAAACAATGTGCGGTTAGTAGCATTGACTCCTGCACCGGAACTCGACTGCACACGATTTTCACCTAAAAACCAAACAAGCATGCTTGAGTGACATCTAAGTCACCCATTACGCGCCCCAAACACAAAAACAATGAAATCCAGCGGAAAGCCAAAAACTCGACTTTTAATTTTCAAAGTTTGGTCTTCTTTTGAAAAATCCATTTTTAGACATCATTTCATTTTTTTTTTTTTGAAATCACTTGGGAATCTGTTCCCAGGGTTATACTCTTTTCAAAACTCACTTTTCCTTTTCCTTTTAAAATTTCTGGAAATCATTTCCAAAACCATGTTCCTTTTCAAAACTCATCTTTCTTCTTTATTACTTGGGATTTCTTCCCAAGACCAAAACCACTTTCAAACATATATCTTGGGAAACCGCGTTTCCAACTAGCTCCAGCCTAAAACCCAATGCCTCTCGGGCTCAAAACCAAAATCGTAAATACTGGCTAGTAACTAGCTAAAACAAAGTCATTATTTTAGTCCAGGATTTTAGGACCATTCATAAGTCCAATCCCAGCCAAACCACATTTCTTTTATTTCTCAAAATCACATTCTTTTCTTATTCATTTCCACTTTTCTTTACTGATGTTACCTTGATCAGGAGTAACCAGGCACAAGCAGTAGGCAAGGACATCTTTCCCCTACCTCCCTGCACCGTCGTAGTGAAATTCCCCGGGCGGGATGCCACCGTCCTGACCAACCAGCTTCAATTTCTTTCATATATGCACAGGGATACGTCTTTGTCTAATGCCCCAACGGTGAACCAAACAACTAGGTACAACGACCCTAGCTAAGCTTACACCATCGGTGACCCGAACAACTAGGTTCAATAACCTAGGTTCAGACTACACAGTCACGAGCTTAGTGACCCGAACAACTAGGTACAACGACCTAGGCTCAGCCTACACCGTCTCAAGCTCAGCAACCATAGTCGTGTCTGGCAACTAGTTTCACTGGAGTCTCATACTCCTACCACATTGTCGACACCAACCCCCGTGGTTTCCTTAACACATTAGTAGTGTTCCATTTTCAAAACTCTTTAAGCTTTCCTTTTTCAAACCATTTCCATTTCCACTCTTTCTTGTTGCAGGAATCGGTTTCCATGCAACACTTGACCCTCCACTGGGGGCCCAGCTCAATTTATTTAAAATCATGTGTTTGAAATCATGATTGGGTCTCATGCCCAAAATCACACACAATCAATCATTTTATTCGTTTATAGGCTCTAAAACCCAAAACCCTGCCCAAATCCACTTATATGGGTTCCACATTCCTCCATGCCTTTTACATGGTGAAACATCATTAACGCATGCTTTACATACCTTTTAAACCATTTATCCTTCATTTATATTCACATTTTTATATATATCAGGGTTAGGGCAAAATCGACAGACCAAACCCAGGTTCGATATACCGAAAATCCCTGGTTTAGTACACCGAACATTTTTGGTATACCAAAAATCCCTAATTTGGTCGACTAGATGATTTTGGCCTACCGAAACCAGGTATCCTGGCTTAATCTGTCAGAATTTCTGTATCCTGAATTCAATTCGGCATACCGAATTTCTTGCAACCAGGGCATTCCCCTATTTCGGTCTACAAAATCGTTGGAAGTGGGAGCCTCCGTCGGACCCCCCAAACACACATCACAAATTACCAATAAATCATGGGGTGTAGACCCTTGAGCCTACATCAAAACCCCACAAACCATTCATGATTTCATTAACCACACAATCCACACAAAAATCACAAAGGGATGAGACTAAAAATGGCTACTGTAGCCTTCATCCAAAAAACTTGTATATTCCTAACATTTTCCATCCTAACCGCATGATATCTATGTTTTCATGCTATTCAACTCATTCTCATCAATTCCCTTATTTTTCTACGATTTTAAATGCATTTTTTATCATTTCCATGCAATTAGCTCATTTGCTCAAACCACAAGAAAATGAGGAGGGACAAGGGTCGCGTACCTGGCTCAGCCCTTCTAACGACCCTTCCGCACCACGACGAGCCTCCTTGCTCCCCTGTGAAGCCTCTCCCGCTGGTGAACCCTGCGCACCGAGCTCTCCTCCTTTGGCTTGCGCACCTCCCTTCCTTTCTCTCTCTCTCTCTCGCGACTGCAGCCCCTCCAGCTTCCCCTCCTTATTCCCTCCTTCTCCCACATGGCGCTGGCCACCCATCACGTCGGAGGAGACGGGGGGACACAGGCCAGCATCTCTTGGTGGCACGGGTGGGGAAATGGGAAGAAGAAGAGGATGGGATCGGGTGGCTCATGAGGGAGAGAAAGAAAAAGAGAGGAGAAAAAGAAGAGAAGAAAAAGAGAAGAGACAGGCATGCAAATCGAGACAACTGTGCATCTCCAAACTAGACTTCACATTGGTCCAAAATCACAAGCAGATGCATAGAGAGCCAACCACAAGCCCACACATCCATGAAACAACAGATTATCCATTAATAAACCATTTATATAATATTACAATTAATTACATGGTTTACAATTAAAAATGGATAATCAGGCCCAAATGTCACAATTATCTATGGTGAGAGAGCCTCCCTTTTACCATATTTTGCCTTTTGAGGACTTAGAACCTTGTACTAGCTTTAGTCGATCATTGTCTCTTTCATTAACTCAATCCTTGGACTTCTAGGGTTTCATGTCCCTTGCCTATGTCTGATGGGAGAGTGGGGGAGACTTGAGGTACAACAAGCTCTCGGCATTGGCTTTAGCTTGAGTCTCGCTCATCAATGTTTGGCCCTAATGTGCCTTTGACATTCCTAGGGTTTTCTTTTTCTTTTGGTTTTCTCTTTCTTCTTTTCTTTTCCTTTCTTTTCATTCATTTTTCTTTTTCTTTTGGGGTTCCCCTCTCTTGTTGTTTTCCTTTAAGTACCTACCCATCACTACCTTTTGAGTTTATGCTATGATAATAAACTTACTCGACAGTATTCGCGCCCCCATTTTGAGTACTCACCTATAACTATCTTCTAGATTTATGCTATGACTACATACTTGCTTTGGGTGCACTCCCCTCTTTTAGGCACTTTCTAGGTTAGCTAGTTTAGACGCACTCATCCATCACTACCTTCTCGGATTTATGTTAGGATGCCATGCTATACAGGGTGAGCGGGTTTTTATGATTTTCTTAAGCTCTGAGCCTAGCTTTCTCTTACCTCCCCGTGTAGGGTATATATGATGATAGGACTATGTTGAGGTTACCCTAGTTGCTCATCTTCCTTTCTATTCGGGAGACAATTATCTTTCCTCAATCAATGCTTGGTCGTGGGCTCTCTCCAAGCTTTAGCATGTTGATTAAGGGCATACTTCTAGAGTATGTGTAACATCCACGGATCTAAAGATATCTTCAAGTCATCACAACCAATTTGTGGACCTTCCCTAAGTATTACATTCTCTACTTGGAAACCCTAGATAATACTTTAGCAATCACACTCAAGGCTCTAAGTTGTCAGATGTGACCCACATTCATCAATGTATTGTTATGATCATTGCTATCTTAGCTTAGCATTTAGAAAAAGAATAGAGACAAATAAAGGAAAGAAATAAGAAACTAAATGTCTTATTTAAATGTTTTTAGATAAATTGACTTTGTCCCCTAGTCGGGCTCCATCTAGTTTTGTATTCCCCTTACCAGATGCAAGGATTTACATAATGGGCGATTGTAGGAGCCTGCCTGCCCCTAGCATCGAGCATTGAGGTGCTTGCAATGCATCTTCTTACTTTTCTTTTGGTTTGTGCCTAGTTCTTCATTTTGTCAAGGTCACTGTTAGACTCCTCTTGACCTTCCCATGAAAGGTACTCATGAGGGCTTTATCATTCTGTGGACATTCCCATAGGCTTCCCTTTTCATTTAGGGTAAGGCCACTACTGTCTCCTTGGCTGGTGTGCTCATAAATGCCCCATTTGTACCCAACCTCTATAGGATCAGGAGGCTAGGGAGGAAGCTCGATTATTATGTGGGTTGCTTTTAGGCTTTGGCGGGGGTGAGTTGGGTGTAGCTTCTCTGTCATACTAATCCAGGTTGTCATACTCATCATACATTGGCAACAAGTCTTCTAGCTCATTTGCTTGGGGAGGTTCATCTTGTATTGGAGGAGGTCCTTGATTATTAGAGGCTATAACATCTTCGGTTACTATCTCTTGGACCTATTGACTGTCCCACATGTCATCGTCCAGAGCCTCCCAACCCAATGTGTCTTCTTGGGGCTTGTCCAAGTCCTCATTTGTCTACATCTCTTGTGAAGGCATTACTGGTGTATCTAGTTCCTTTTCGTCTTCAACTACTGCTCAGAGTCTACTTGTATGTGCTGGATAACTATCAACTCTAAATAAGTTGTTGACTGGACGTCCTCAGCCTTCATGTGGACTATCGGATGGTTGGGCAAGGGATTGTGGTGGATCTACATCTCATGCTGCCTCCCCTGAGTTGTCCTCAATCTTGCTTTAAGAGATAACATAATTTCCCTTGGTCATTTAGGTCATAGATCTTGTCCTTTTCCATGAAACACTCTTCAAGGGTATGTCCGTTCCTTTGATGATACATTCAATACTTGATCAAATTAGCATTATGAGGATTTGACTTGGGCTCTGGGAGTTGTAGATCTCCACTTTCAACCAACATCCTAAATACATTGTGGAGCAGTTCAGGAAGTGGTGGATAATTCTGTCTCCTAGGACATGGTAGGTTTATGGTGGAGAGATGTCGTTGTAGCTCCTCTACCCCTATTGTTGCCCCTTGTATTGGTTGCTTGATTGTGTTTGTTGGGCATATATAGGGTAGGTGGGAGACTACTAGTATTGACGTTGTTGGGGTTGTTGTTGTTGCTATGTTGGTTGAATCTGGCATTGCCCCTAGTATGTCTGGGGATGATCCCTAGCTATCGTTGGACTGGTTGGCTCTAATACTACACTGGCTAACCTTGATATTGATACCTAGACTGGTATTGAACCAATCGCCCTTGGCACTGAACTTGGTGCTCAGGTTGATATCCTTTCCAGTCTTGTTGGGTTACTTGTGACATGTCACTAGTGATGCCTTTGAATGTATACCCCAAGGTTTTCTGCTTGCCGTTTCCTTCAGACTCCAAGAATGGTAGGTCCTTTTGATGTAGAGGACTTTAATGGCTCGTTCATACAACAAGGAGTATGTGTAGAAGTCACCCATCAATAAGCCTGCTCTAAGTGCTTCAGTAGTATTCTAGGCAACGACCTCGATTGCCTGGCTCTCAGGAATACGACATTCAGATCTAGCAACCATGTCTCTCTCTACTAGCAAAGGTAACAAAGTCATCGTCCAACCTCATCCAGCAAGGTCTCCTATTATGGGCTTGTGCTGGATGTGGTGGACGTATTGGCATAGAAATTTCTCCAACATAATCTTGAAATCACTAAGGTCATATGCTTTGAGCGTGTTGAACCACCTCAATACTTCTCCCTCAAGGCTCTTGAAGAAGAGGTATACTGTAAGCCCATTATCCTACTAGTAGGGTAGGGAGTCCATGGTAAAGGTAGCCAGATGACTTCGTGGATCACCCGTCCCATCATATTTCTACATCTTAGGCATCTTTAACCCTGACGGTAGGCTGAAGTGCAATAACTTTGAAGTGTCAAAACCAATTGGTGCTTTTGATGTAACCCTTGCCTCTACGAGTGTGTCTGAAATGATTTTTTTAACATCTAGACCCGAAATGGCTAACTACCACTAGCCCTGGTACCCTTGAACTTGGTGTAACTGTTGTTGTGGAGGGGTACCATATTGTGGAGTGTAGAGTGAAGATTGAGCCGGAGTATAATATGTTGGTAGTGGTTGTGTTGCTTCTAGGTAATGATGTGAGTGGTAGCACGGTGGGGCTTGTGTAGTTGGTTGGATACAATATGGCATAGTGGACAGGCCTTGCATCAAGAAATTTACTGTTGGGCTTGGTGAGATTGTGTAGGTATTCCCCCCGAAGTAGGTGTGGTTAATGGGCCCTAGTAAGAGTTTAGAAAAGAAGGTCCATGCCCAAGTGCGGTATGGGGAGTAGATGGGTTATGATGAGCCATGTATTAATGGACTTGATTAGTTGCCCCTTTAGGTAATTGATGTGAACTAACCAACCGAGGTGGTATCGTTTGAGAAGTTTCCCTTGGGAGCATGTGTACAAAGGGAGTGCTCCATGGCTAAGAATAATTTATCTCTCCCTCTCCCTCACTCTCTTCGTCGAAAGACTGGCCTTCATGTGGAGTCGAAGTATTGAAGGAAAGCCTATGTTGACCAGTGGCACTACTTGCTTGAGTCTTAGACATTACGGCGGTTAACATGCTTAACAAGGCTTGAGTCGTGCTTGATGTGAGTGGTCATGTTGAAGGGGTCGATGTACAAATTCAACCATGCTCAATGGGCTTCTAATAGAATTGGCAGCTTCCTTGTTGACTTTGTTTCTTAAATTATTACACGTTCTTAGAAAAAGGAATTACAAACTCTTTAAAACTCTACCGTTTAACCATGTATTATGAAAAGAAAATGAGGTTACAAAGTTGATGTAATGAAATACAAAAAGTAATTACAACTTTGAACACAAATGATTAAAGAGATTACAACCCATCATTGCCCAATTGTTGTTCCTATAACCTGTGCTTTCAATCAAAAACAAACCATCTTACAATCAAGGCACCCAGATGTAATCTACCTAACGTTCTTGATGACGGCAATGATGTAACACATCGCCAACTCATACAACGACAGAACTTGACGTCGGCATGAAAGGTGACTAAAGTGCTTGTCTTTCTAGCTGTCGGAATTTGTCAAGGACAGATCGCATGTCCAACAATTCTAAATGAACAAGTAGGTTTTAGACAGAACACTAGTTTTACTTGGTTTAAATAGTTAATTAATCAATTAATAACCTACATTTTCTTAGTTGTTAGGTTCCTAGGGTTGGGGTAAGGCTATCTTCTTGGGATCTAAGGATTCACTTAATGGGTTTTTTGACTCTTCAGGTACCACTCTTTGACCTTCGTTACAGTCTACCAATAGGGCCTAGGCTATGGGTTTGTCTCTCTATAAAGGGGCCCACAACCTAGGACTCTATCCTCAGAGTTGTTACCTAGCAAATCACAAAGCTATAAATAAACAAGCAATAGTAAAGTGTCAAGTATCTACTAAGGTATATTGTTGACTCAGGGAGAGAGATGGAGTCTATAATATATCCTTAGGACACCTTATGTTCTCAACCTATTAATCACAATCAAGCACAGAGCATGGGAGAGCGATTGGCATTGGCCTGGCTTACTGGGCTTGATTGCTATAATTAGGATGAGATTTTTTTAAGGAACTTTAACTTTATTGTCAAACAGTTAGTTTCCACCATATTGGTGGACAGCAAACAAGCCTAAAATCTATTAAAAATTAAAAAAAAAAACAAGTGGATAGGATATATGTATATATTTTTTCACTTGTGTCCTTGTGCTATGTGATATTCTCCTTCCCTTCAAAATAAGCAAAATAAATCTAGATTAGTCCAAGTGTAGTAACATGTCAAAAATACAACTAACATGAATAAAAAAAACTAAATACTAATCGAGGGTGATTCCCCACATACATATGCAATGGACCTATATAAGGAATGCAATAATATGTAAAAAAATGTAGATTAGAAACGAGTACTCCCTTCACCTTTGTGCTCGTGGCATGGGATTGAGGAAATAGAGGCACAAATGGAGCTTTAAAGTTGTGTTTTAGCTTTGGAAGGATTGTATCTCTATAGATCTTAGTTATCTCTCAAGAATTTTACAAGGTGAAGGGGGGTTAAGGTTTTGTCAAGGTTTCTCTCTTTCTCCCCTAAAACCCTAGGTTTCTCTCTTAGAAATGGCTCTCTAGATTTTCTAACACCCTTAGGGTTTTCTAAAGCTCATCAGCTCAAGGCCTAGGGTGGACTATTTATAGAGAGTGAGGCACCAAACTAGGAAATTAAGAAAAAAATGATATTTTTGGTCTCATCACCTATGGAAGTGATGACAAGAGCCACCTCGTTGTCATAGCAAGTGGCGACGAATATGGATATTCCATTTTTTGCATGATGCAGAGAATAATGCCAAAAAGGCAATAATATATTCCACATTAGAAAGTCATCAGTGCATACGGTATCAAGAAACCAACAATTGAAATTTTTAAAATTAAGATCCCAAAATATCTGATTAAGAATCTAACAATAAATCACGACCAAATCAATCATCTTAAAATTATGTTTGTAATGGCAAGATATTTTTTAATAAATTTCCAAATTAAAAACAAACTTAAATGTTAAGTAAATCAAATTTGAAATTCATATTTCCAATAATTACGAATAAGAGCTCAATTACCACTATTGATATTTTTGATTTAATCTAGTTTCATAATTACCTAGATATTTTTGATTTTATCTTTATTTTTAAACATTATCTTGAATTAAATGTAGTTATAACACATAAAATCTCATTTTTTTTTATAAAAATAAAGATATATGATCTTAATTTAATGTCATCCATATTTTTAGACTTTTCTTGAATTAATTTGACATTTATAAAGGTTTATATGATATGTCATATATATTTAAGTGTTTGAAAAATTGTAGAAATAATATTAATTATGGCAAAATTGTGATAGTATTTTATAAATGTCCCATATATTATATTAAAGCCTAAGATGACAAAATATTTTGAGAGAGAGATATAGAGTACTCATCGCCTCTATTGTTCGTGACAGGACAACTCAATCGCCTCCTAAAGTGGAGATGAGCTCTATCACCTTTCTTTATGGCAATGAGTGGGTCTTTTATAGTTTACCTCCTGTATTTTATACTAATCCAAAGAGTTGCATTAAAATTCCAGAAAAACTTCAAAAATTCCACAAAAATCATGAAAACACTTATCTTAACATTAAAATACTCAAATCTGCTAATAAAGTGCAACGAGAGTATTAACTTTGTCACAACTAATAAACTCACATAAAATATTATTAAAGGTACTCAAACCTGGCACTGGTTTGAGTAGAGGGAGAGTGTTAGCTTTGCCACAACTAGCGACCTCACACAAAATAAAAATATTCAATGTACTCAAGCTTGCCACTAGCTTGAGTGTGTTAACTTTGTCACAGCCAACGATCTCAAATCAAATAAAATCAAGAATGTTTTTAAATTAGTTATGGAAAATTTGAAAAATGTGTTATAATTCTTTAGCTATATGATTTATGGTACTTCAAGGTTTTATATCCTTAATTATCTCTAAGAAATGTGAAAACAGGTTATTAAACTCTCTATAGATAAACGGCGCAGTTGAGTCAGCCAACATGAACCTCACTAAGATCTTGAAGAAAATGGTAGCGACTCACAAGGATTGGCATGACAAGCTCTCATACGCACCATGGGCCTATAGGACGTCAGTCTGGACCTCCATAGGGGCAACTCCGTACTTACTTGTTTACGACATGGAAGTGGTTCTACCTATCGAAGTAGAGATCCCATCACTCAAAGTTATAAGCAAAGCCTAGTTGGAAGAAGTAGAATGGGTTGAAGACTGATGTATCTTGTTGAATTTGATAAATGAGCATAGATTGCAGGCCAAGACCATGGCCAATGCTATTAAAAACAAATGGCTAGAGTGTACTAAAAGATGGTTTGGCCCAAAAATTTTGCACCATGGACCTAGTCTTGTGCACTATCCATTTGCCAGATGACTGTGGCAGGTTCAGACCTAACTAGCACGATGCCTTCATTGTCAAGCAGTTCTTTTTTGGTGGCATAGCAATTCTTGAAGATATGGATTAAGAGGAGCAACTAGAGCCAGTCAATGCATACTTCTGAAGAAGTATTACCAGTAACTGGAGACTGTATCCTTGCCTTGCAAAGCCTTTTCCTACTGCATCCTTTTGTTCATTACCTTTCACTTCTACATCCATGCATCTTGCAATTTCCACTCTTGAATTCATGCATCCCTTAGCACTTGCTTTTGCATCCATGCATCTTCTATCTTATTTCGTTTCCTCATGCACGCATAATAATCAAATAGCATCAGCATTATCATCATAATCGCTCGATGATGAAAATCAGGAAAGCAAGCTTGTCTTGGATGGGATTATCACCTCCTTTGTGGACACTATTTAAACGTCCTAATAAGTGAGGGAGCCACTGCCCATTGAGTGTTGGACGAAGTGTTCAAACTCCCTGAGAGACCTACACTTCCTTAGGGAGATAAAATGTTAGGGCATGAGTGAGAATGTGAGTTAGAAAAATATATATGCTTACGTAAAGAGGGAAAAAGAAATAAGAAGATAGAAGGGATAGACAAAAGCTAGCCTTAGAGAGAGAGAGGCACGTGGAGTAGCTCTGTTCCTACCTCGTAACTTGGAGAGGAGTCAATGTGCATGCCTGAGAAGCCCACACTGACAAAAGCATTAGCCACCCCTTCCTTGCAGCTCCCCCAACATTTAGCTAGGCATTTACTACCACTAAGCCAAGGATAGAGTGAGTTTACATGCCTATGAGGGAGTAAAAAAATTATAGACCATTTTAAAAGAATAGGTGTAAGGCCCAGGGAGCTTGACATGGAGCCTAGACCTTGACACCATCTAACTGATCACTTGTTGAGTAATATCACCCATTTTGGAGAGCCAACTATTGACTAGGAGTTTGGATAGCATCTCCCTAATGGAGGAGTTCTCCCTTCCTTTGATAAACAGGCATTACATGCTTTCCCATACTAAGGGCATATAATACAGCATAAACTTTGCATGCATCAGCATTTGGGTCTATCCCTCTTTCATCTTCTCTCTTAGCTTTGCGAGGCCTTGCTTGATTTTTAACAAGGGGCATGACAACTGCCCTTGTGGTTAGAATTCAGTAGAAGGATACTTTCTACAAATGGCATGTCAACTGCCTGCTATTAGAAACCTTCAACGTCCTCTTCAACCAAGGCATGTCAACTACTCTTTGGTTAGACATCACTGGTGCATCCTTTTTAGCCAAGGCCATGTCAGCTGCTTTATGGTTAGATTTCATGAGTTCATTCTCTTCAACTAGAGCAATGCCAACCCCTTTGTGATCAGACTCTACTTTGCCAACATTTCCACCAAGGGCATGTTAGCTACTCACTAGTTGGAATGCATGTGATGGCATCAATTATGTGCCCAAGATAGGGTTCAATGCTTTTTCTATGACCCTTTAGTTTGAGCACAAATCAACATGAATACCTGCATAAACTAGACATAATCAGGGGCATATTAGTAGCATTAAGGGCAGATCAATGGCATAGAGACTATAATCCTCGAGAACATCAGTGACCAGGTCACTCAAATCTACATCGAGTACTTAGGGGTGCAGCCCGAACCCCTCGTCATGGCAACATTCGAAGAGTAGACGCCGCTACGAAGCAATCGTGCCAGCTCAGTCATCATGACAATGGAATTTAGTGGATATTGCTAAAAGAACTCAGGTATGGTGCCTTACTCGAATGCATCCTAGCAAAAGCTGAACTAGCGTAGGACTAAGACAGTGTGATACTAACCTCTCCCTATAAGGTTAGGTGTGACCATGCCGGAATCGACCCTCCCATGCGATGGAGCACACGAGAATCCCAATGAGGTCATAGCAAAAGTGGTGAATATGAGGAAGGATACATGACTCAAAAACACTGAAAGAAGAGGAAAAGGCAAGAAAATGAAGTCTCCACCTCGTCTATTGGAATCGAAAGACAAGAAAAATTGAAGAAAAAGAGTAAAATGCAATAAAGACAAAGAAATGTTTGCAAAGTATGAGGATCTGTGCCATGGTATGTGTCATTTTGGTCATTGCATGTTAGAGAAAGTGTAAGGACTCTTGTTATGGATGGGGAAGGCAAAGGCATTAGACACCCCTATACACCCAGAAATCGGTCTTTCTTGATTTGACTCACTTGCAAAATTGCCAATGTAGGCAAATGATGCCAAAATAATGTGTCCCTTGAGGCAGGATGCAAGATGCCATGCTAGGATGCAATAAAACATGCTCTAGAAATGGAAAAAAAGTAAGAAAGTCAAATAAAAATCAAACAAGAAGACAAACAAGTGCTCTATAAACTATCTGAATCGCTAGCAATACTTGCCGCTAATTTTCGTTGGGATATTACACTACTAGCATCCATTGGGGATGTGTGCTCAAAAAATCTGCTAAAAAATTGTGCTTAGTGTTTTGCAGTTTAGTCACAATGAACATCATCGCTCAATTATGATCGATAAAACATTGGAATCAAATGATAAAAGGCCATGTAAGCATGAACACGATATCAGGAAGACAATGGAGCAATCAAAACATGCGATGAAGGTCCAGATCTCCTCACCCACCTAGATCATCATAGTTCCAATAGGACTAAACTCTCTGACCATATCAAAGACCAAGGAGCTCAAGTCTAGATTAGGAAGGTGATGAAGGAGGCTAGAGGTCCAGGGATGAGATGTAGAAGCCTTGTGTGATGGAGGAAAACGAAATGTAGCTCATCTCACCATTCTTAGTGAGCTCGTTGTTGGTTTGCCATAGGATGGACGATTGGCCTACTTGAGGGTCGAAGGATGACATGCTCTCATCATCGAGGGTGGATGAACAAATGTAGCGACACATGAGGTTTGAGTCAATGGCCATAGCCTCACTTGAAGCCACAGGTGCGTCACCGATGCAAGGATGCAATGTTGAAGAAGAAAACTGAAATTAAGCGATAAACGACGATGAAATGCAAACAAAGAAACACAAGTATACTAGGCTTTAGTAAAGGATGTATCACTAGAGCAAGGGACAAGGTTTACCTATGAAGAATTGACGTGAATTGCCTCGTTTAGAGGTTGAGAAGGCTGCGGTTCAGAGTGCTCGTTGGTGTCTAGTGTGATGATCAGACTACAATGGGAAGACATCGATGCTCTGGCTTCGAACATAACTCACACACACATGATGGGAATATGAGTGGACTAAGGGGAGGTGGAGCTCAGACAGGGTCTATTGAACTAGGGGGTTCACTGTGGAAGGATCACTAGAGAATTTCGATGATGGATGGCCAGAATTCTGGGCGATGGGTGCTCTGGATGCTCTAGGTTGGGAACCAAAGGTTTGGGTTGAGGGTGCTTGCAAGTGGAGCTTCTAGATTTCTCAACATGCCTCTCTCGTAGGTGATGAGATTGTTATATAAGGGAAATAGGTGGATAGTGGCCATTGATGGTTAATCGTTTCTGATGAGCATCTTGAATTGATTCTGGAAGGATTGGATGGAGTTTTTGATGTTTAAAAGGGGGTACGATGGTCTATGAAGGACGTAGAACATTTCTAGATCCATGCAAGCCAATAAGGAGGCATCATTTAGTTGATCCAATTAAAGAGTGCCATCTGAGCTTAATCAGCTGAAATGCTCTAAAATAGTGCATTTTGCCACTATTTTGTCGTCAGCTCCATCTACTAGAAAGGCACACTCAGACGACATGCCTTGAAGATTTGCTCAATATATTCGCCTTGTGGACACACCGTAAATGCATGGCTAGTCTAGTGATGGGCCTAACTTCTAGATCATAGGCCTGTTCCTTAGTCTCTCATGACCATATGGGGTTTTGAAGATTTAGGCTGTGTTATGATGTTTAATGGGCTTTGGGGAGAGTTAGTGAGCTATCCATCACCGTAGTGCACCACCACTACATCAAACCCTTTATAGAGACTATTATTGAGTTCCTACAAAACTAGGGTGTCTATAGATGTCCCTCCATAAGTGAGGTCAAGGGTAATCGAGATCGATACTCAGGATTGACTAGACACCTTGCCTATGTCCATTGGAGAGAAAAGAGATGCTATTGGCAATAAGTAATATCTTTGGAGGATGCACTAAGAATTGCGACTTGTTGCCAAAAGGTGAGTCGAAACGATGAAGTAGATGTAGAAAAATAAAATAAGTTGTCAGACTTTATAGACACCTCGATTTTGCAATCACTTGGCAGCAGGCTCTTTCGGAAAGTTACTCTGGTTGCAACCACAACCACTAAACCCTAACTCACCAAAACCCTAAACCCTTAAGCCCACTTAAGCCTACACAAACCCACTCTAACCAAATCAAAGCAAAAACCAATAATTAAGAATCAAAACCAAATAAAATTTATTTAAAACATTTAAAACCCTACTTAATTAAGTAAAACCATAATTAAAACAAAAATCAGATAAAATCCACCTAAATCCACTTAAAATCCTAATTAATCAAGTGAAAACCCTAATTAAGGTCAAAATTAAACAAAATCCACTTAAATCTACTTAAAATCCAAATTAATCAAGTGCAAACCCTAATTAAAGTCAAAATCAAATAAAACCCATTTAAACCACTTGAATCCATTTAAATTCAAGGGGAAAAAAAAACCTAAATTAAACTCAAAACCCTAAAAAACCCTAAAGTAACTTAATTAAGTTAAAAACCCTAATCTAAACCCAAAACTTTAATTAAAATCCAAAAAACCCTAACTAAACTAAAAACCCTGATTAAAATCTAAAAACCCTAAATTAAACTCAAAATTCTAATTAAAACACAAAAACCCTAATTAAACTAAAAAAACCCTTAATTAAAACCCAAAAACCCTAATTGAAACTAAAAACTCTAATTAAAATCCAAACCCCTAAAATAATTAAAATCTAAATTTGAAACCAACTAATTAAACCTTAAATCACAAAATCAAAAGAATTTAATTAAAACCACAAAAAACCTAAGTTAAATAAAACTTTAAAATCCCTAACCCTAAAACACAAAAACCCGAAAAGAAAATCAATAATCTTAAAAAACTTAATCTAAAACCAAGAAATTACAACCTAAATTAAAATCACAAAATCAAAATCATGAACCTAATTAAAAACCTAAAACCAAAAATAAAAACCTAAAACTAAAAACTCAAAACCTTAAAAACCCTAATTCAAAATCACTTAAGTAAACTCAAAACCCGACAAAAAGCTTCTTCCTTGCTTCCAAGCATCTGGGGGAGTCAAGACTGCTAATGCTGCAACAGCTCACTAGTTTTCCTCGGGGCTCTCTACCTTTCACTTATCTTGGCTGTCCTATTTTCAAAGGGATGCGGAAGCAGGTGTACTTTGAAGCTCTGGTGACCAAAATTCTGCAGAAGGTTAATGGGTGGAATGCGAAATTTCTCTCCCCCGGGGGCAAGCTCATTATGATTAAGCACGTTCTTTCCAGCATTCCCATCCATCTGCTGTCCACCTTTGACATCCCCGGCGTTGTTCTTGACCGTTTGCATCGCATATTTGCTAACTTCCTATGGGGGGACCAAGAGGGGACGCACAGGCGTCACTGGGTCTCGTG